>JBBBDQ010000705.1:1057500-1262500 GCA_037127315.1 Ascarosepion bandense | reverse complement strand
TAGAAGCAAAGGAAAATATCACAGCACACTTATGGAGAGCTTTTGAAGGTTATACATGTAATTGCTATAAAAAAAAAATAAAAAAAACGATAGATTTTTAATTCAACAAAGAATGTTGAATTCAGTTATTTGAAAAAAAAGGTTGATATTTTTCTATTTAAATGAAGGAACATTTTTAAAAGTTAAATTAAAATGTATAATAATTTCTAAACAATGAATATTAAATCAAAGTATTTGAACTAGCACAATCAAAGAATAGCGAACATAAATATTTCAAAGTTTAATACTTATTCATGTATTTAACCCAGTGTCCTCAGGTTTTAGAACATTAAATTCATTTATAAATCACAAGAATGTTTCTTCCAACCGGGCAATATTTGGAAGGTAATTAATTAATGAATCAATATGTCCTCGCTAACGATATATAATAATGGTTTTATATAATGATTTATACGCATTATTTTTTATAGATTTTTATGTGGTCCTTAAATGAGGACACTGGTTTCAATTGGATTAAATACTAACAATGTACTACTGAAAACTCAAGGATGGGTAACCATCACAGGCAGAGTTTCTCAACCTTTTTAACCAACGGAACACCTGGAGGCAAAGGATAATATCACAGCACACTTATAGAGAGTTTTTAAAGGTTATACGAGTAATTGCTATAAAAAAAAACGATAGATTTTGAATAAATCACCAAATACAAATATTCATTATTTCTATGTTTCTATTCAACTATTACAGCAACTTATTGAGTGCAAAATCTGTGGCTGGTGTGTTTTCACGATTTCTTTAATGTTTGGTCGAATATGTGATAAGAACCTCCTTTCTTCTTCTGTTGAGCATAGTTTTTCTCGCTTCTTATTGCTGACGTTATTTAGGGTCTAGAAACCTAATTCACATAAATAGGAAATAGAAAATTGCAAATAAATTAATAAAATCTTATGTGGGATAAAAAAAATTTCGATACTTATTCATTTATTAAAAATATAATGCTGTATCATTACAACCCACACATATATATATATGATATTTACCTCGTCTCAACAATGTGACGTAATGTGACACAAGGTCAAGTTTATTGTGGGGAAACTAGGTTACACCACTTTTACTGTGAAACCAATAAATTGTAAACGCAAATTCTACTCCATCAGCTTCTTTTCTCGCACTTCGAAAGCAAGTATGCGGAAGAGAATTCCACAGGCGGGAGCTTCTGGAATTCTCTTCCGCATACTTGTTTTCCTGACAGTTACAATCTCCAAGAATTTAAATGTAAAGTCAATAGTCATCTCCTGTCTCATGAATTTACATCCTCTCTCTCCTGCTTTTCTACATCCATACCACTCTCATCAGTACTCTGATCAGTACTCCTACTCTCTTCCTGACACACCCTGCAACCTCTCACTCCTCATAACATTCCTCCTCGTCCACCCCACTCTCATCAGTAATCTCTTCCCTCTCCTCCTCTCTTCCTGACACCCCCTGCAATCTCTCACTCCTCATAACATTCCTCCTCGTCCACCCCACTCTCATCAGTATTCTCTTCCCTCTCCTCCTCTCTTCCTGACACCCCCTGCAATCTCTCACTCCTCATAACATTCCTCCTCGTCCACCCCACTCTCATCAGCAATCTCTTCCCTCTCCAGCTCTCTTCCTGACACCCCCTGCAATCTCTCACTCCTCATAACATTCCTCCTCGTCCACCCCACTCTCATCAGTAATCTCTTCCCTCTCCTCCTCTCTTCCTGACACCCCCTGCAATCTCTCACTCCTCATAACATTCCTCTTCGTCTACCCCACTCTCATCAGTAATCTCTTCCCTCTCCTCCTCTCTTCCTGACACCCCCTGCAATCTCTCACTCCTCATAACATTCCTCCTCGTCCACCCCACTCTCATCAGCAATCTCTTCCCTCTCCAGCTCTCTTCCTGACACCCCCTGCAATCTCTCACTCCTCATAACATTCCTCCTCGTCCACCCCACTCTCATCAGTAATCTCTTCCCTCTCCTCCTCTCTTCCTGACACCCCCTGCAATCTCTCACTCCTCATAACATTCCTCCTCGTCCACCCCACTCTCATCAGTAATCTCTTCCCTCTCCTACTCTCTTCCTGACACCCCTGCAACCTCTCACTCCTCTTAACATTCCTCCTTGTCCACCCCACTCTCATCAGTAATCTCTTCCCTCTCCTCCTCTCTTCCTGACACCCCTGCAACCTCTCACTCGTCATAACATTCCTCCTCGTCCACCCCACTCTCATCAGTAATCTCTTCCCTCTCCGCCTCTCTTCCTGACACCCTCTGCAACCTCTCACTCCTCATAACATTCCTCTTCGTCCACCCCACTCTCATCAGTAATCTCTTCCCTCTCCTCCTCTCTTCCTGACACCTCCTGCAACCTCTCACTCCTCATGACATTCCTCCTATGTAACCCCCTACACAACAGTGGCAGTAAAATGCCTTACTTGGGGTACACGATTTAAAAAAAACCTAACGCTTATATATGTATGCCGTGATGATATTTCGCAGCACGCTTAAGAGAATCACGCGGTAGACTAGTGGACCGCGGCAGGGCGGTCGAAAATCACTAGCTTAAGGTGACATTTGTCAAGGCGTTAACGAGGAATTCTTCGTGGAATTTTCGGATGATTAGAAGAATGTAAAATTCCCTTTTAAGAAAAATGTCATTGAAAGAATTACTGAATATTAACAGAGAATTTTTTAAAAATCTTGCTATGCTTTCTACTCAAATAATAAGCAATATATTATTTAAATATTTAAATATTATTTAATATTTTATTTATTTTATATTATTTAAAAAGCTGGGAAGAAAGAAAGATGATGACTGATGGCGAATTTGTAATTAGCTTCACGTTGTATCATCAGAACGCGAGCTTTGCTCGTTTTTCGAAATTTTTCGTCAATCTAATTTCATTGTAAGACATTTGAGCCAGTATATCTTCAACACACTTGTATATCGTTACGATGGGGCCTCACATTAGTGAGGAGGACGGTGTGCAAGTGAAACCGTTGAGAGCAAAGGCCCCGAAAATGGGCACATTCTCTCCCGATGACCCCAATTTATATATAGATTCGAGAGAATCACATTAAAAGAAATTCAATAGAGATGCTTGGTGGAAATGTCATTGGCATGAGAAACATTCGTTTCACTTCAGGTGAGTTTCAATTACTTTCCAGTAATTTCCTTCTTCAAACTTATGGCTTGTCCGTTGGCTTTCAGGAATAGACTGAATGGCGATTATGAACAGACTAGCAGACACGTGGAAAGAGAAGGAAAGACCAGATGATCTCACCGGGTTAGCAACCCAGAGTTCATTAAACTATTGTTAAAAACGAAAATAAAAGGAAATGTCCTCAGGATTCACCGAAAGGGAGGGAGGATGATGAACCAAAACGGAAAACGAACCCAGAATGAAAAACAAACGAGGAATTTAGAAAAGTACACGGACTTCCTATGTCTTTGTAGTCGGAAATTCCGGTCCCAGAAGGGAGTGAAGATTCACCTTACAAAAATGGGTTGTGCTGCTCTGAAAACGGTTCAGGAGCAGCTCTCTGCTAACGCAGATAAGACGTCGGAAAACCAATGCAAGGATGCATGCCGCACTGCAGAGGATATCCAATCTGTTGAATCAAAGGATGGGACGCAACCCAAACTAACAAAAATCAAATTTCCACCAGCAACCGACTCGGAAGATTATCCCGCAGTAGGTTGCCATTGCTATCTGCCGTAGACTCATTTGCCAACCAAGGCTATAGAACCCAATCTGTTCTGTTACTTGACTCATAGCTAGAAGTATAAGAGATGTATTATATTATAATGTTGTAATTAGTGGGGGATCAGTTTATTAGTTCATAACAATAGAAAACCAATCCCCCAATTTATGAACAGTAGAAGTTTTAATCATGATTCCAAATGTTGTATTCAGTCAGTCAGTTAAGTGCCATACGTGATACACTCTTTGGGCGATCATGTCTCGAAAGAGACATGACTGATTGGGCAGAAATATTATCCCGCAGTAGGTTGCCATTGCTTTCTGCGGCAGACTGGTTGCCAACCAAGGCTATAGATCCCAATCTGTCCTGTTATTTGACTCATAGCTAGAGGTAGAAGAGTTGTATTATATTATTACGTAATAATTAATGGGGTATCAGTTTATTACTTCATAACAATAAAAACCGATCCCCCACTTTATGACCAGAAAAGACCCTTAATCATGATTTAAACTATTCAGTCAGTCAGTTAAGAGCCATACGTAATACACACTTTGGGCGATCATGTCTCGAGAGAGAGATTACTGACTAGGCAGAAGCTTTTCCCGCAGTAGGTTGCCATTACTTTCTACGGTAGACTGGTTGCCAGCCAAGGCTAAAAAACCCAATCTGTCCTGTTATTTTACACATAACTGGATGGAAGAAACGGATTAATACCTTTCCCAATCGTATTTGTGCGTAAGTGAATGCAAGGAGTTCAACTGGAATTCGAACTCGGCTCCCCGATTTTGCTTGTTGTTTTCAGCAAAAGGGTTCTGTCACCTCCTTTCGTGATTTCAATTAGAAAACTGCAAACTAATTACAATGAAGCCCTCAGAAAACAAACCAAAATTAAAGTTAAAATCAGTTTATAGATATTTTAAAATGCCTTTCGTATTTTAGGCAGTTCATTAAGATAGTTTGTAAATATGATCGTATATTTAGAACGGAGGCTCTGCCCACCGTTTGGATTAAAGATATATAAACTGAGAATATTTTTTTAGAGATAGAAATATTTAACAGTCACGAAAAACAAAGTATTAAAACAAAGGAGTATATTGCTGGAAACTGAGAAAGGAGTAGTGACCTGCTATGTAATATGTATTCTTCTCTTTGGCGATGAATAGTGGATACTTTTTCTCACAAATCAAGAAGAGACTTGAAGCAACAAAGAAGCAGTTTAACAAACAGCTTCTGAGAATGTCATGGATAGAATATGTGGAAAACGATAAAGTCTTGAGAAAAACAACAATAAAATAGAAAATTATTCTTACAATCAAAAATAGATATATGAAAGTTTTTGGGCAAATCATGATGAGCGGGCTTAGTGAATTTCAAAATCCCAGGTGGTATTGGATAGCTAATAACCTAATTTAAGAGCCATTGTGGATGGGAGACAGAACATAGACAAAGATGGATGGTAAAATGTCGGAAATAAATTAGAGCAATTAAAGATAGGAAGTTGGGGAGAAACATGAAGGACGACATGCTGAAACATCTTGGCACATAAAAATAGATCATCAGAACAAACTTTGGCACCATGGTTAATTTAGAACGCGTCTTTGCTTCAAGTCGAAAGTCAAACTAGTATTTTTCTAAACTTATTTATAAATAAAACTTTGTCTCTGTGTGTGTATGTATGTGTGTGTATGTGTATGTGTGTGTGTGTCCGTTACCTATAGACTCCGAAACGGCAGAACCGATTTTCTTGAAAATTTACACAGTTGTACGATAAGTGTCTGCGAGTGTTCTTAGCTAGGTTTTATGTCGAGGTACCCCCGATAAATATCGAAAATCGATAATCAAAAAATCGGGTTATAGAAGGAGTGGTCCGATTTTAATCAAATTTCATACACTCATAGACAAAGACATAAGAAACGATATTCAGAAGTTTCAAGGTTGCAGTTCTTACAATAGTGCAGAAAATCGATAATATATATTTATAAAAGGCAAGATGTTTGTGTGTGTGTCTGTTTATTTGCCTATATGTTTGTATTTTTTCAGCTCTTTTATTTTAGTTTTTGCTTCGGGTTTGGCTCTAAGTAGGTATAATTGTAGTTCTTAGTCTCAGCCATGATACCATTTACTCAAAACTTATTTGATATCGATACCAGGAAATCAACATTTGACTTACATCCATTCATTTTTCTTTCAGTCTACGGTTTCGCTTTAACTGAAAACAACTATTGCTTTTTAGTCTTTCGTGCCAACGTCCAAAGAGTCGATTAGTTGGATTAGTTTTAAAGCTTTCATTACACCTGAGCAATGCCGGGCTATACTGCTAGTATATATATATATATATATATATATATATATATATATATTTGGTGCAATTGGTAAATTGTCGTAATTATTTTATTATTTCAAATATTCTTTAGGCTGAGTCTGTGCTCCAGGACCATGGATTAGTTTTAAAGCTTTCATTACACCCGAGCAACGCCGGACTATACTGCTAGTATACAGATAAAGAAAATATCTGAAGCGAAGGGAAAGTGGTTTAACAGCTCCTGCGAATGCCATGGACAGAACATATGAAGAACAAAGAAATCTTGAGAAAAATAGCAATAAAACGGAAAATTGTTCTTATTATCAATAATACAGATGAACATTCTGGGACACATCCCGTGGTAAGAAGGCAGCGAATGGTGGATAATTTCCTTTCGAGATGAAGAGGGTGCATCATGTAGAAATACTGATTCTTGTACTATCAAATTAAAACACGTCTTTCCAGTTCAGTAGGTCGATATTGATTATGCGAAGGCATTCGACATAATACGCCACAAAGAAGTAGAACCAAATAGACTACATAACTATAAACAAGAGATTCAGGAACGCAGTGGTTCAATGCAAAACCTATCCAGGTGCCGACTGTGGAAGCGACCATGTCCCAGTCATCTGCAAACTAAGGGTGAAACTCCGGAGTATGGTGAAGCCAAATGCAGCATCAAGACTGAAATACAACACGCTCGTGAATGACCTCAACCTGCAGAAAGAATACACGAACAGCGTGAGAAAGAAATATGAAGAACAAATAGGAAAAGGACACTCAACATGGGACTCACTAAAGGAAGCGATGGTGACCTCAGCGAACAACATTGCCCCAAAGAAAATCAGACGCAGAAGAAAAAACAAGTGAATGACTGAAGAGATTCTCCGCATGATGCAAAGGAGACAAAAAATAGCACCAAAATATGGAGGACAATACAGGAAACTACACAGGGAGATAAGGAACAAATGCAGACGGGCTAAAGAGGAATGGCTCAACAACAAATGCGCAGAAGTAGAGAGAATGAGCAGGACCAATAAAGCAGAGATGCATAAAGAGATAAGAGAACGGACAGGACAAAAAAAACCTGCTTCTCAACAGGATGCATAAAATACAAGGATGGAACAATCATATTGGAGAAAGAGGAAAAATCCAGCGATGGGAAGAGTATATAAAGGATCTTTTTTGCGACAGGAGAGAACACCAGAGAATACACAAGCGGGAGGATGGACCGGAAATATTAAAATCCGAAATGGAAGCTGCAATGGTCGCACTGAACAGAAACAAAGCAGCTGGTCCAGACGGCATCGCAATAAAGCTGCTGATGGCCCGGGAAGAATTCAGCATAGAAAACATTACCGAAATAATAAACAAAATTTATAATAGTGGAATAATACCAGACGACCTATGCAAGTCGATATTTATAGCATTGCCGGAAAAAAAAAACAGGTGCAAACGACTGCGAACTACACAGAACTATCAGCTTAATGAGTCACATTACAAAACTGATTGTCAGAATCCTGAGGAATAGAACGAGAAGCCAGAAATAGGACAGAAACAGTGCGGCTTCGTCAAGGACACTAGAACAAGGAACGCCATATTTATGATTAAGATGCTCTCCGAAAGGGCAACACAGAGAAGAATTTGTACCTGTGTTTTATTGATTATACGAAAGCATTCGACAAAATACGACACAAAGAATTGATGGAGATGCTCAGCAGCCTCGACATTTCTGGGAAAGACATCAGAGTAATCAAGAATCTCTACTGGCAACAAACCACCTGCATACGGACAGGTAACGATTTCAGCAGATACACAATGATAGAAAGGAGCGTAAGACAAGGGGTGTCTTTTCACCGGATCTGTTCAACTTGTATAGCGAGAATATTTTGAGGGCCCTAGATAACACGCCAGGATTTGTTATTGGAATCCACAACTTGAACAACATAAGGTATGCAGATAATACAGTGCTGATTGCAGACACGGAAATGAAACTACAAGACCTCCTACAGAAGGTAGCGGTGGAGAGTGACAAAAAAGGACTACAAATAAACTTTAAGAAAACTGAATGCATGGTCATCAGCAAAAGGTGCAACCCAAAATGCCAAATACAGGTGGGGGATACCAGAATAAACAAATACAAAAATTTAAATATCTAGGAAGTGTTCTAACAGGAGATGGAAAGTGCGACACAGAGATCCGAAGGCGAATTGGCTTGGCGAACGACACATTCCAGAAGCTAAGTAAAGTACTATGACACAGGAAATTTTGACAAGAAACAAAGAAAAGAGTACTAGATTGCTATGTGATGTCAGTTCTTCAATATGGTAGTGAATGCTGGACAATATTATTAGAGATGAAGGAAAAACTTGAAGCAGCAGAAATGTGGTTCTGCAGAAGGATGCTGCGAATATCATGGATCGAGCATGTGAGCAATGATGAGGTTTTGGAAAGGATGGAGACGAAAAGAAAATTAATAGTGAGCATCAGGAACATAAAACTAAAGTTCCTGAGACATGCAATGAGGAAGGAGGGCTTGGAGAACCTGATACTGACAGGCCAGATAGAAGGCAAAGAGACAGAGGAAGGCAGTGGATAACATATTTGAAGGGCCTGATCAGGTGGATGACGGAACTGGGGTTGGGTGGTGTAATAGGAGAAAGCGTGCTAAGAGCCACCAGGGATAGGGAGGCGTGGAAAGCCATGATCGCCTACGTCCGGAAAAGACAGGGCACAAAGAAGAAGAAGAAGAAGGTATATGCGTGACAACTTTGGTGATGTAGGCGTGGATGTGTCAGTGGTGTTATGCATAACGTCTCGGATTTGAAAATCGGAGTGCAGTGTTCAAATCAAAATCGTGTTTGTTTTATTCACCTACGCCCAAATACCATTAAAAAACGTATGAATCCACCTCTTCTCTCTCCCACACGTATGGGTTAATTTGTAGAACGTGTATCAATATACCGTTATCGTCTAATAAATCCTTACTTTCTAATCGTAATTATTGTCTGAAATAACGATCAAAAGGTTGATAAGCCGTAAAAACTAAATGATTCAGAGATGAAGAAGAAACTAATAGCTACATAAATGTGATTTAATAGACAGACACAAGAAATACCATGGCGAGAAACGTGAAATGTGAAAAACGACGAAGTCTTGAGAAAAGTTGCGATAAAATGGAAAATTATATTTACTATCAAAAAAAGATATACGAAAATTTGGGCACATTATGATAAGCGGGCCTAGAAAATTTCAAAATTACAGGTGGTATTGAAAGAGTCAAATGTACGAGATACTGTCAGTCAGCTGTGCGATACGTGATACACGCTTTGGGCGATCATGTTTCGATTAGGACATGACTGACTGGGCAGAAGATTATCCCGCAGTAGGTTGCCATTACTTTCGGCAGTAGACTGGTTGCCATCCAAGGCTATAGAACAAATTCTGTTCTGATATTTAACCCATATCTGTAGGGAGAAGAGATGTATTATATTATTACGTAGTAATTAGTGGGGGATCAGTTTACTACTTCATAACAATAGAAAACGTATCCACAATTTATGACCTAGAGGCAGCAATCATGATTCCAACTATTATATTCAGTCAGTCAGTTAAGTGCCATACGTGATACACGCTTTGGGCGATCATGTCTCGAAAGAGACATGACTGACTGGGCAGAAGATTATCACGCAGTAGCTTGCTATTGCTTTCTACGGTAGACCGGTTGCTAATCAAGGCTATAGGACCCAATCTGTCCAATTATTTAACCCATAACTGGAGGGAAGAGACGGATTAATACATTTCCCAAGGGTATTTGCGCGTAAGTGAATGCAATAGATTCCACTGGAATTCGAACTCAGCTCTCCGATTTCCCCGTTCCGAGCAGATATCCACTGCACCACAACGCACATAAATAACCTGATTAAGGAGCCATTGTGGATGGGTGACAGAACATAGACAAAGAGGGACGGTAAAATGTCGAAAATCAATTAGAGCAATTACAGGCAGGAAGTTGTGGAGATCCATGAGAGACGATATGTTGTAAGGTCTTGGCACATAAAAATAGAACATCAGAACAAGCCTTGGCACCATTTTTAATTTGGGACGCGTCTTTGCTTAAACACAATAGTCATAATAGTATTAATGACACCAGGCCACAATAGAGCACTCAGTGAGGACCGAACTCTCTACTCATGAAACATGATCAACCAACCTATCTCACTGAATGTTACCCCGAGACGAGGCAGCCTGAATATTTGAGAAGTTGCTATAAAAATAATGATGAAAACTACTTCAGAAATTAATAATATCGATATTCTAATCGCAGTTCTTGCGTCAAAAAGGATTGGTACACACACGTACATGTCAAAAAGGATGGACACATGTACGTGTCAAAAAGGATGGACACACAAGCATTATTTTTATTTAATACATATGTACAATCAGTGACTCTAACATTATATATTATTTATTTAGTTACAAAACAACAATTTGGGGAAGTGCAATGATGGGATGTGCGTTGTGGTGCAGTGGATATCGACATGGAACGACAAATCGGGGATCCGAGTTCGAATTCCAGTGGGATTCCTTTCATTTACTTACGCGCAAATACCCTTGGGAAAGGTATTAATCCGTCTCTTCCCTCCTGTTATAGGTTAAATATTAGGACAGAATGGGTTCTATAGCCTTGGTCGGTAACCAGTCTACTGCATCCTACTGCGGTATTATCTTCTGCCTAGTCAGTCATGTCTCTTTCGAGACATGATCGACCAAAGCGTGTATCACGTATGGCATTTAGCTGACTGAATATAATAGTTGGAAGCATGATTAAGGCTTCTGCTGGTCATAAAGTCGGGGATCGTTTTTCTATTGTTATGAAATAATAAACTGATCCCCCACTAATTACTAAGTAATAATATAATACATCCTCCCTCTAGCTACAAGTCAAATAACAGGATAGATTGGGTTCTCTAGCCTTGGTCGGCAACCAGTCTACCGCAGAATGTAATGGCAACCTACTGCGTGATAATATTCTGCCCAGTCAGTCATGTCACTTTCGAGACATGATCGACCAAAGCGTGTATCACGTATGGCATTTAGCTGACTGAATAATGGAGAGTAGCCTCAGTTTTTTTTTAATTCTATGTTGTATACTTTTCACCGACACAAATCCCAAGTGTTCCTTTTATGAAGTTAACATTTCTTCTTCTTTTATGTGCACTGTCCTTTCAGAACGTAGGCAATCATGGCTTTCCACGTTTCCCTATCCCTGGTGGCTCTTAGCACGTTTTCACACATCACGCAACCCTCGTTCCGTCATCCACCTGATCAGGTCCTTCAAATATGTTATTCGCTGCTTTCCCCTGTCTCTTTTCTTCTCTGTCTGACCTGTTAGTATCAGGTTCTCCAAGCCCTCTTTTCTCGTTGCATGTCCCAGGAACTTCAGCTGACTCTTCCTGATGCTCAGTATTAATTTCCTTTTCGTTTCCATCCTTTCCAAAACCTCCTCATTGCTCACATGCTCGATCCATGATATTCGCAGCATCCTTCTGTAGAACCACATTTCAGCTGCTTCAAGTTTTTTCCTCATCTTTGATGATATTTTCCAGCATTCTCTGCCATACTGAAGAACTGACATCACACAGCAATCCAGTACTCTCTTTTTTGTTTCTAGCGAAATTGTCCTGTTTCTTAATACTCTACTCAACTTCTGGAATGCTTCATTCGCCATACTAATTCGTCTTCGGATCTCTGTGTCGCACTTTCCGTCTTCTGTTATAACGCTTCCCAGGTATTTAAATTTTTGTACCTTCTTGATTCTAGTATCCCTGACCTGTATTTGGCATATTGGGCTGCCCTTTTTACTCATGACCATGCATTTTTGGCAGTTTATTTGTAGGCCTTTCATGCCACTTTATCTCAAACCTCAATATGAAAAAAACCTCCGAACAAGCTGAGCATAGTTTACAAAACAAGCCAGAACAAAATTCTACAGAACATCTTAGTTTGCCGCATTTGAAATAAGCTTTTCAACTCACTTGCTAGTTTCAAGTGCCGTTAACGTTATCACGAGCATTAAAAGCATTGAACGAACTTGTCAGCGATTGTCATACGAGTTCAACGAATTGTCGGTAATAATGAATGTTTGAATCACTTTTGTTGTGTGGCCTTCAGCTTTTTGCTACAATGTGTACTTTATTCAATGATTTCAGGATATATAAATACTTTTTATTTCATATTAGTGTTGACTTGAATTGTATGTTAAATATGACGATGTTTGAAAGTGCGTAATGTTTGAAGAATTTCGGAAGGGAATGTATAAAACGAACTTACATTATTTGCAGATATTTGTATCTTAGATTCATGAAGTATATTTCTAACTAGCAGTATAGCCCGGCGTTGCTCGGGTGTAATGAAAGCTTTAAAACTAATCCATGGTCATGGAGTTCAGACTCTTTGGACGTTGGCACGAAACACTAAAAAGCAATAGTTGTTTCCAGTTAAAGCAAAACCGTAGATTGAAAGAAAAATGAATGGATGTAAGTCAAATTTTGATTTCCTGGTATCGATATCAAATAAGTTTTTTCGTCGTAAACTGAATTTTAAAGGCTAAATAAGTCCTCTGAGTGAATGGTATCATGGCTGAAACTAAGAACTACAATTATACCTACTTAGAGCAAAACCCGAAGCAAAAATTAAAATAAAAGGGCTGAAAAAATATACAGACAGATAAACACACAAACATCTTGCCTTTTATATTAGTCATCCACACAAGCCTGTTTTGCTGTACCACAGCTCATCAGTGTGGCTAGACGTATCCACTCACCTCTGGCCGGGATGCGAAACTCGACTGATTTGGTTTTAGTCGGAGTCGCTACCCGCTAAGCCATCGACGCATGGTATCAGGGAAGGGAAATTTTACCGTGTTGTATATCAGCGGTGTTTACACACGCCAGTCACCGAGAGAACTCAATTCATTTCTGAAGAGTCACGCATAAAGCTGAAGTGGAAACTGCTTTTAAAATGTTCTTCTCCAGTCGTAATGAGAGCATAATATATTAGTCATCCATATATATATATATATATATATATATATATATATATATATATATGTATATATATTATCGATTTTCTGCACTATTGTAAGAACTGCAACCTTGAAACTTCTGAATACCGTTTCTTATGTCTTTGTCTATGAGTGTATCAAATTTGATTAAAATCGGACCACTCCGTCTATAACCAAATTTTTTCGATTATCGATTTTCGATATTTATCGGTGGTACCTCGACACAAAACCTAGCTAAGAACACTCGCAGACGCTTATAGTACAACTGTGTAAATTTTCAAGAAAATCGGTTCAACCGTTTTGGAGTCTATAGCTAACGGACACACACACACACAGACACACACACACACACACACACACACACACACACAAATTTCCATTTGTAAATAAGTTTAGATATTGATGACATAAAAAGTGCGTCTGTTAATATTTCTTTTGTATTAATTATTTATTAATTTTCCTTCTTAACATTTTCTACGTAATGGGTTCTCTTCATGTTTTATTTTATTTTTTCTACTAAGGTCAGTCAGTCAATTAAGTGCCATACGTGATACACGCTTTGGGCGATCGTGTCTCTAAAGAGACATAACTAACTAGGCAGAAGGTTTCCCGCAGTAGACTGCCATTGCTTTTTGCAGTAGATTGCTTTCCAGACAAAGCTATAAAACCCAGTCTGTCCTATTATTTAACCCTTTAACTGAAGGGAAGAGACTGATTAATACCTTTCCCAAGGGTGTTTGGGCGTAAGTGAATGCAAGGAATTCAACTGGAATTCGAACTCGGCTCCCTGATTTGTTTTTCCGAGTCGATATCCACTAGACCACAAGGCAAATCCTTCAACTAAGGCAGCAGTTTAACTTTGAATTTGCCACTACTACATTCATGAAAATACTGGGAGACATAATTTCCTGTTATATGATAATCTTATATTGCTTTCATGAAGGGATATTCTATTATTCATGCATTGTGTCGCTCCCACGTATATCTTTGCGCATTTGTCGCATTTTAGAGCGTAAACTACATTTTTCGAGTTGCAGCTCAGATCCGATTTTATTTCAAATGTAGTTGCGTTTTTGAAATGAAGTGTTCCATAGGATATATATTTATATATCCTACGGAAATGGCACGACTCGGAGTTTCATGCATTATGCAATGATCAGTTGCATATCTCAAACGCATATATAATGCATGAAAGTCTGTGTCGTGCTATAGACGTATGATAATATGAAATTTTATTAATATATATATATATATATATATATATATATATATATATATATATATATATATTCGCTCTCACACCATGATTAAGCACTCTGAAAGAATGGTAGACTTTGAAAAAACAGTAGCTACTCTAGCATCTACGCTTCGTTCATTTAGTAATGAATTGGAACACTCTCACTACTGGCGTATGTATACATGGTATATCACACGCTAAAAGTCTGGCTCCTACTGAGCGCCCATAGTTCAGAGGTATAATCGCTGACTGACGCCAATTCGATCGTGTTTCAATCGTCGGTAAAAAGCAATCGGATTTCTAACAGTACTGACGAGCTGCGGATAGCTATATATATATATTACAGCTCTGTTCATTAATCCACGTCACTATATATACATATATATATATATAGAGAGAGAGAGAGAGAGAGAGAAAGAGAGAGTGAGAGGGAGATATAATGTGAGTGTGGGTGTATGCGTGTGTGTATGACAGTGTGGGCATAGGAATCAGTATTGTTTGGCGACTGTCAGTTTCAATCTTCAGCCCCACTTCAGGCCATGTCAAAGATGTTCGAAAGATTGGTTTTAATGTGAACTGACCAGGCACCATGCGCTGTAGATTCTTATGTCCACTCTGTATGGATGTATAAACGCAGTTTCTTCGATACTGATCACGCTTCTTTCATTTACTGCTGATTATCGTCGCGTTGATTTCGACTGGCTCAGTGGCACCACAAACTATGATAAGAAGTAGATTGGGGTCTTGTACATTTAGCAGCGTCTATCGTAAACTTTCAATTTAATAACGCAAAACCGATAGATTTGCGGAAATATGTTTATATCCACGTTTTTCCTTGACTTGCTGTTGTGGTGCAGTGGATATCGGCTCGGAACGAGAAATCGAGGAGCCGAGTTCGAATTCCAGTTGAGTTCGTTGCATTTACTTACGCGCAAATAATAGTGGGAAAGGTACTAATCCGTCTCTTCCTTTCAGTTATGGGTTAAATAACAGGAAAGATTGGGTTCTATAGCCTTGGTTGGCAACCAGTCTACCACAGAAAGTAATGGCAGCTTACTGCAGAATAATTATGCGCCCAGTCAATCATGTCTCTTTCGAGACATGATTGCCCAAGCATTTTTTTAAATTTTTTTTCAATTGGAGTAGATAGTCTAAACTATTGCCCGGTTCACACTCCACCCACGTCTATTGAACGGGTAAAGAGGCTTATCCCTAGTTTCCTGTTCAGGTTGTGGTTTCCGGTTTTTCTCTTCTCCAAACTTTTCACACTTTATTTTTATTTTTATTTTATTTTCAATTGGAGTAGATAGTCTAAACTATCGCCCGGTTCACACTCCACCCACGCCTATTGAACAGGTGAAGAGGCTTATCCCTTGTTTCCTGTTTAGGTTGTGGATTCCGGTTTTTCTCTTTTCCAATCTTTTCACTCTTACGTAGCCCCCTACGCATCAGTGGCGTTTTCGCCTTGCTTGGGGTGATATGATTAAAAAAAAAATGTATCATGTATGGCACTTAACTGACTGACTGAATATAATAGTTGGAAACATAATTAAAATTTCTACTGGGCTTAAAGTGGGGGATGTGTTTTCTATTGTTTTGAAGTAATAAACTGATCCCCCACTAATTACTACGTAATAATATAATACATCTTTTCTCCTTTTAGCTATGAGTCAAATAATAGGACAGATTGGGTTCTATAGCCTTGGCTGTCAACCAGTCTACTTCAGAAAGTAATGGCAACCTACTGCGGGAAAATCTTCTGCCCAGTCAGTCATGTCTCTAAAGAGACATGATCGCCCAAAGCGTGTGTCCCTTATGGCACTTAACTAACTGATTGAATATAATAGTTGGAATCATGATTAAGGCTTCTACTGGTCATAAAATGGAGAATCCGTTTTCTGTTGTTATGAAGTAATAAACTGATCCCCCACTAATTACTACTTAATAATATAATACATCTTTTCTCCCTCTAGCAATGAGTTAAATAACAGGACAGATTCGGTTCTATAGCCATGGCTGGAAACCAGTCTACCGCAGAAAGCAATGGCAACCTACTGCGGGATAATCTTCTGCCCAGTCATTCATCTCTCTTTCGAGACATGATCGACCAAAGCGTGTATCACGTATGGCACTTAACTGACTTACTTGTTGTGAGGAACCCTCTCCAAAAGTTTGGGAAATTATTTTGATGTACCCATTTTGTCATTTTAATTTTTCGAACAAACGTACATGTAGATTTATTGAAAGTTGTTTTGAATTGGGCTTTGTCATTTTTTCTTTTCTCTTTTTTAAAAAATATTTTCCACTTCGTCCGTCAGCTTCGCCATTGTGAGCTTAAAAAGCGATGAGAATCATAGAGGGAAAGGATGTGTGTTTGTATGAGAGAAAGAGAGAGTGAGAGAGAGTGAGAGAGAGAGATAGACAGACAGACATAGAGAGAGAGAGCGAAAGAGAGAGAGAGACAGAGATAGACAGACAGACATAGAGAGAGAGAGAGCGAAAGAGAGTGAGAGAGAGACAGACAGACATAGAGAGAGACAGACAGACATAGAGAGGGAGAGAGAGAGAGAGAGCGAAAGAGAGTGAAAAAGCCTGGGTAAAAAGTCGTCCATGCCGGAAAGCAAAATATTTCAGGTGACTTTGAGCAACATCTCTCCAACAGTGCCAACCACCTGTCGACTAATCCGCTTTGTCAATTGTTGAACAAAAACCGATTTCTTTATTCTCTTCAACACAATGTTTTACGCGCTTGTTTTTCTCTCTTCATCCCAGAACGTCACTTTGACGTTTTCTCGACTCGTTTTTGCAAAGATTTCACCCGCCATCGTTTTGACTTTTTGTGCGCAACTCCATATTTTGCCTTCGTTTCTCACGTCTTCAATCACGCCCACTCCCTCTTTTGTCTGTTCTTTTCTGTCCTTTTTTCTTTTCTTTTTTCTTTTTCTTTCTTTCTTTCTTTCTTTCTTTTCTTTTCTGTCTTTCTTTTTCTTTCTTTCTTTCTTTCTTTCTTTCTTTCTTTCTTTCTTTACCTTTCCGTTCTTTCTTTATCTTTCTTTTTTTCTTTCTTTCTTTCTTTACATTTTTTCTTTCTTTAACTTTTCTTTCTTTCATTCTTTCTTTTCTTTTTTTACCTTTTCTTTCCTTTTTTACTTTATTTTATTCATTACCTTTTCTTTCTTTCTTTCTGTCTTTTTTTACTTTCTTTCATTCTTTGCATTTTCTTTCTTTCTTTCGTTTCTTTTTCTTTCGTTTCTTTTTCTTTATTCTTTCTTTCGTTTCTTTCTTTACCTTTTCTTTCTTCCTTTCTTTCTTCCTTTCTTTCTTTCTTTCTTTCACGCTCTTTGTTTATTAGTTTCTTTCTTGTTTTTTTATGTTTCTTTTTCCTTTGTTTTCTTTATTACTTTTTCTTTCTTTTTCTTCTATTTTTCTCCTTTACATTTTCTTTTTGTTTAATCTATCTTGCTTTTTTCCTTTCTTTATTCTTTCTTTCTTTCTTTTTTCTTTCTTTCTTTCTTTTTTTTCTGACGTGTTTGCTTCCTTTATCTTTATCTTTCTTTTTTTCTTGCTATTTCTTCCATGTTGTTCTATCATTCTTTCTTTTTCTTTCCTCTTCTCTTTTTCTTTCTTATTTTTTCTTTCTATTTTCTTTTCTAGTTTGCTTGCTCTTGTTTACTCTCATCTTTGTTTTTCCCTTCTTTTTTCTTTCGTTCTTTCTTTCTTGCTTGCTTTTCTTTCTTTTTCTTTTCTTTTCTTTTTTTTGCTTTTTATTTTTAGCTTATTTGTTCTTGTCTTTCTTTATTTCTTTCTTTCTTTCTTTATTTATGTATTTATTTCATAATTCACTCTCTTCTATGCAGATTTTTATTTAATTCATTTGCTTTAATTCCTTGCTCTCTATTTCTTTAAATATTAGGTGTGTGTGTGTGTGTGTGTGTGTGTGTGTGTGTGTGTGTGTGCACTTCGGTGTGTGTATGTGTGTGTACATGTATGTGCTTCGGTGTGTGTATGTGTGTATGTGCTTGGGTGCGTGTATGTATGTGTACGTGTGTATGTGTGTGTGTACGTGTGTGTGTGTATGTGTTTCGGTGTGTGTATGTGTGTGTACGTGTGTATGTGTGTGCATGTGTGTATGTGCGTGTGTGTGTGTATGTGTTTATGTGTGTATGTGCTTGGGTGTGTGCATGTGTGTGTACATGTGTATGTGTGTATGTGCGTGTGTGTGTGTGTATGTGTGTGTATGTGTGTATGTGCTTGGGTGTGTGTATGTATGTGGACGCGTGTGTGTGTGTGTGTGTGTGTGTGTGTGTGTGTGTGTGTGTGTGTGCGCGCGTTTCTATAGGGTCCAAAGCTCTATATTTCGCAAACTAGAGACCGTAAACCCGTTTCGGGTTGGAGACATTTGCGCACGCCCAGCTCTTCCTTATTTGTTAGCTCATTATTTTTATCCGTATAAAGTTTTTTTTTTCTTTCATCTTATTTCTTTGACTTTTATCTCGTCTCTTTTATCGCTAATCAGATTTCTCATCTCATCTCTGACCTTTTTTGTCAATTTCTCATTTCCATTCTTTGTTTATTTCCCTTTGCACTTCATCTTCGCCTCCTGGTTGCTATAATAATAGTTTCAGAATATCGTTCTGACTGGCCGACTTCTTCTTGTGTCAAAGGTAATCTTAGAGACACAATTTCTCATTCGAAATCCTTGGTACTGATTTTTTTCAAAATCGAAATACAGCTACCGAATTTAGAATAAATGTTTAAATCGAATGTTACTCTAATGCAGGGCTTTTCAAACTTTTTAACTTACGGACCCCTTTATATTTCAGGTTTTAGTCAAGGGACCCATTATAAACGCTTATGAAATTTATACATAAATTTATACTATTAATACCGTATAGTTTTGTATTAACGTAGTTAAAACTGGTTTTAAGCTTACTTTAAATTGATAAATTTAAATTTTCATTTGATAACATTGAGTCAGTCAGTTAAGTGCCATACGTGATAGACGCTTAGGCGATCATGTCTCGAAAGAAACATGACTGACTGGGCAGAAGATTATCCCGCAGTAGGTTGCCATTGCTTTCTGCGGTAGACTGGTTGCCAACCAAGGCTATAGAACCCAATCTGTCCTGTTATTTAACCTATAACTGGAAGGAATTGACGGATTAATATCTTTCCCAGGGGTATTTGCGCGTAAGTGAATGCAATGAATTTGGCTGGAATTCGAACTCGGCTCCTCGATTTCTCGTTCCGAGCCAATATCCAATGCACCACAACGCAAATCCTTGATAACATTAATAAGTAAAAATAACTATCCAGACATTGAAAATTTATACTTTGAATTTCAGGTGATGAATTAATCCACGGACCCCCTAACTTATCCTTGCGGACCTCCTGTGGTCCACGGACCACAGTTTGGAAACCCCTGCTCTAATGAGAATTTACAGTTCTTCTTAAAAGTTTTATACATTTTAAGGTGAACAAAAGTCAACAAAAATTGAAACTTAAACAAAATACCTCTCAGCAATAAAGCGTAATGGAAATTGTGAAACACCTTGGAGCAGGGGTTAGGGTTAGGGTTAGGGTTTAAAAATATTGGTTGTCAGAAAATAAAAGGAGGGCCACCCATAACTAGAAGACAATTAATTTTCAGAATGATAAATAAATTTAAAAAAAAATTAATATGAAAAAAAAATGTGTATTTCTTACGAATTACAGTCTGTTTGTACTATGCATATTCAGTCATTCAGTTAAGTGTCATACTTGATACACGTATGGGCGATCATGAGTCGAAAGAGACATGACTGACTGAGCAGAAGATTTTTCAGCAGTAGGTTGTCATTACAGTATGCGGTAGACTGATTGCCAACCAAGGCTATAGAACCCAATCTGTCCTATTATTTGACTCATAGCTAGAGAGAGAAGAGATACATTATTTTATCATGCAGTAATTAGTGGGGATCAGTTTATTACTTCATAACAATAGAGAACCGATACCCCTTTTATGACCGGTGGAAGCTTCAATCATGATTCTAACTGTTATATTCAGTCAGTCAGTTAAGTGCCATACGTGATACACGGTTGGGCGATCATGTCTAGAATGTGTCATGATTGACTGGGCAAAAGATTATCCCACAGTAGGTTGCCATTACTTTCTGCGGTAAACTGGTTGTCAGCCAAGGCTATAGAACCCAATCTGTCCTATTGTTTGACTCATAGCTAGAGGGAGAAGAGATGTATTATATTATTGCGTAGTAATTAGTGGGGGATCAGTTTATTACTTCATAACAATCGAAAACCGATCCCCCACTTTATGAAAAGTAGAAGCTTTAATCATGATTCTAACTATTATATTCAGTCAGTCAGTTAAGTGCCATACGTGATACATCATTTGGGCGATCATGTCTAGAATGTGTCATGATTGACTGGACAGAAGATTATCCTGCAGTGGGTTGCCATTGCTTTCTGCCTGTAGGATCCAATCTGTTCTGCTATTTAACCCATAGCTGAAGGGAGAAACGCCGGATTAATACTTTTTCCAAGGGTATTTGTGCGCAAGTGAACGCCATGAATTCAACTGGAATTCGAACTCGTCTCTCCAATTTCACCTACCAAGCCGATATCTACTGCACCACAACACACATACTGGGCTGAATAATCGAGAAATCTTATTGGGAAAATATGAGCCCTTCGGGAGGATTAGAGGTTGTGATTTTCTAAGCGTCGCCTAGATGTGACACAAGGCCGAAAGAAAGAGACAAGCGGTGAGGATCGAACTCACTACTCGATTGTAATGATTCTAGCGAGACAAGCTTGTTAACCATAACACCACCTGTCCACATTCCGACTTATTGTGCATATTACTGGCATAAAATATCATAATTTAATTTTTTTAAATTTATTTTTGAAATTCTAAGTAATTGGTTAATATTTTTAAATAGTTTGCTGCACAATTTGCACATTAACAGATAGTTCATAAGCACAATAGAATATTGTATGCCGTCTACTGTATTTTTTTTTTTTTAATCATTTCACCCCGAGCAAGGCGGAAACGCCACTGATGTGCAGGGGTTACATAAATGTAAAAAGATTAATTAGAAAAGAGTGAGGAGTACAAGCTAGTTAGAAAGGAACAATAGAAAGCTGAGAAAGCAGGTGCGATGACAGATACATAGGTGGAGAGAAAGTGAAGGTTATACGGGGGTGGGGCGAGCGCTAGAGGCCAGTGGTTAGTAGATGAGTATTGACTTTGCATTTAAATTTCTGGAGGTTGTAGCCGTCAGGAAAGCAAGAATACGGGAGCGAGTTCCACAGGCGGGAAGTGCGAGAGAAGAAGCTGCAGGAGTAGAATTGTCGTCTGCGTTTGGCTAACCTGACTGTGAATGGGTGGGACCCAGTTGCCAGTCTGGTTGCACGGGTAAACACCTGTTGAGGAGGCATCAGTGACTTAAGCTCATCCGAGCAGAAGCCATGAAAATATTTATAGAAGAGACAGAGGGAGGCCACATTTCGACGATGGTAAAGTGGCTGCAGTCGAGTCGCCAGATCAGTACCTATCACATTACAGACTCTCCTTTGGAGCTTGTCAAGAACACTGAGGAGAACGGCAGGGTTACCTGACCATAAATGGCAGCAGTACTCCATGCACGGACGGATGGTTATATCAAGAGCAATCGTTTTTCCTTCATTAGAGGATTGAACAAATCTGACAATAATTACTTCTGCATCAAATTAAACTAACAATTGCTTTCCAATGAGTAGCAATATGTCAGTCAGTTAAGTGCCATACGTGATACACGCTTTGGGCGATCATGTGATCATGTCTCGAAAGAGACATGACTGAGTGGGAAGATTATCGAAGATTATTCCGCAATAGGTTGCCATTGCTTTCTGCGGTAGGCTGGTTGCTAACCAAGGCTATAGAACTCAATCTGTCCTGTTATTTAACCCATAATCTGTCCTGTTATTTAACCCATAACTGGAGAGAAGAAACGGATTAATACCTTTCCCAAGGTTATTTGCGCGTAAGTGAATGCAGAGAATTTAAGTGGAATTCGAACTCGGCTCCCTGATCTTTTGTTCCGAGCCGTTATCCACTGCACCACAAAACGCATTATTACCACAACACACATAACAATATGTATGATTCTAAATTCACCTCTGTTAGAAGATTTCTTAATCTTGTCTCTATGATCTTTAGCCTTGAAAATGTCCTCCCACCTTAGATTTGAGAAACTGATAGTGTAGAGATGATTGTATAAAGTCCATCTTCTTTTTTATTACTTAAACAATCGTCTGCGTTGTTTCTTTCGCGTTTTATTTGAGACAGAAAGCCCACTCCATCTGAGGTCCATTTGCGACCGGGCAAGATGACAGCCTGGTCAGTTCGCCACTGGCTGTTAGATGGAAGTTGAGCAAAAGACCGTCTCGAAATGATAATTTCTCTCGTGATCGACACAATATATAGAAAGCTATGGAAGCGGTTTGACTTTCAAAATTATATACCTGTGATCATCTTCTACTATCTTTGTATCTTATCAGGAATTTCTTTTCTTTTAATTTAATCTACAGTATTTTTTTTTTAATCATATCACTCCGAGCAAGGCGGTAACACCACTGAAGCGCAGGGGGCTACGTAGGAATGAAAAGATTGGAAAAGAGAAAGCCGGAGACCACATCCTAAACAAGGAACAAGGGATGAGCCTCTTCACCTGTTCAATAGACGTGGGTGGAGTGTGAACCGGACGATAGTTTAGTCTATCTACTCCAATTGAAAAAAAAGAAAAAAGTGAAAAGATTGGAAAAGAGAAAGCCGGAGACCACATCCTAAACAAGGAACAAGGGATGAGCCTCTTCACCTGTTCAATAGACGTGGGTGGAGTGTAAACCGGGCGATAGTGTAGTCTATCTACTCCAATATTATTATAATATATTATAATATTATAATATAATAGTATTATAATAGTATTCTTGCTATTTTATTGTAGACTAGCATCATCGCCCGGCGTTGCCCGTGACAATACTCTCACAAACATCAAATCTCGTTTTGCAATAATGTATATAATATTAAATGGATGAATTCCATTAAAATTCGGTTATATAAAAAAAATAATTATATAAAAAATGTTTTAAATATTTCTTTTGTTTCAAAATTACGGGAAAAATATTTTCACATTTTTTTGTTGACCAAATGAATTTTTAAAACGTCAGAATAAAAATTAAATATAAAGGCTCATTTTTTTTTTATAAAAAAATATTTTATTCACGTTTGACATGTGTGATTTGATTTCTGTGACGTAATTTAGCAACCATCTTAGATCTTAGAGGTTTTACGGAGCAAATATAAAAAATCGACTCCATTGGCCAAAAAGTGCGAAATGGAAAATTTGCGGAACTTAAACTCAAAAAGTATGTGACCCTAGAAAATTTGAATGGCGTAGCTTAAAAAAATTTAGGCGTGCTTGGGGAACAGTCATACACAGACTCACAGATTGTTTTTTATATATATATTTTGCGATATAAATAATTGATTTAACGTGATCAATGCAATTTTAAGTGATCACTGAAATCATGAATATTATAAATTTTTGTCTCATATTACTTTCATTTCATTTTTGTTGGTTTTTATCGCAACTAACCGACAATCAGATGTGCGTTGTGGTGCAATGGATAATGGCTCGGAATTCAAAATCTAAGAGCCGAGTTCGAATTCCAGTTGAATTCCTTGCATTCACTTATGCACAAAAACCCTTGGGAAAGATAGTAATCCGTCTCTTCTCTCCAGTTATGGGTTAAATAATAGAACAGATTGGGTTTTATAGCCTTGGCTGGCTACCAGTCTACCACAGAAAAAAAGGCAACTTACTGCGGGATAATCTTCTGCCCAGTCAGTTACGTCTCTTTCGAGACATGATCGACAAATCGTGTATCACGTATGGCACTTAACTGACTGACTGAATATAATAGTTAGAATCATGATTAAGGCTTCTGGTCATAAAATGGGGGATCGGCTTTCTATTGTTACGAAATAATAAACTAATTCCCCCAATGATTACCACTTTATAATATAATACATCTCTTCTCCCTCTAGCTATGAGTCAAATTTCCTTTTTTTTTTTCAATTGGAGTAGATAGACTAAACTATCGCCCGGTTCACACTTCACCCACGTCTATTGAACAGGTGAAGAGGCTCATCCCTTGTTTCCTGTTTAGGATGCGGTTTCCGGCTTTCTCTTTTCCAATCTTTTCACTCTTACGTAGCCCCTTGCGCATCAGTCGCGTTACCGCCTTGCTTGGCGTGATATGATTAAAAAAAAAATAACAGGACAGATTGGGTTGTATAGCCTTGGCTGGCAACCAATCTACCGCAGAAAACAATGGCAACCTTCTGCGGTTAATCTTCTGCCCAGTTAGTCATGTCTCTCTCGGGCCATGATCGCCCGAGCGTGTATCACGTATGGCACGTAACTGACTGAACAGACAAACATTGTATGTCCTTGAGCAAGCAGCGCAGATTTAGTTTTGAGCAATAAACGAACTGATATCGAGTTGCATCGGAGGCATATCTATCTATCCAGAAGAGCGGTCTTACTGATTAGACCATGAAATCTATCGGTTATGGAATTTCAAATCTAGCTCTATGGCTTTCATTCTTTATCTTCCCCTAAATATATTGCTATGTATTTTAATAACCACATAAACTAGAAATATTACATGATAATAATAATAATAATTATTATTATTATTATTATTATTGCCGCATGACTGATGTGCGTTGTGGTGCAGTGGATATCGACTCAGAAAGAGAAATCAGGGAGCCGAGTTCGATATCCAGTTGAATTTCTCGCATTCACTTACTCGCAAATACCCTCTGGAAAGGTATTAATCCGTCTCTTCCCTTCAGCTATGGGTTAAATAAAAGGACAGATTGGGTTTTATAGCCTTGGCTGGCAACCAGTCTACCGCAGAAAGCAATGGCAACCTACTGCGGGATAATCTTCTGCCCAGTCAGTCATGTTTCTTTCGAGACATGATCGCCTGAAGCGTGTGTCACGTATGGCACTTAACTGACTGACTGAATATAATCGTTCGAATCATAATTAAGGCTTCCACTGGTCATAAAGCGGGGTATCGGTTTTCTATTGTTATGACGTAATAAACTGATCCCCCACTAATTACTACGTAATAATATATTACATCTCTTCTTCCTCTAGCTATGAGTCAAATAAAAGGACAGATTGGGTTCTATAGCCTTGGCTGGCAACCTGTCTACCGATAATATTCTGCCCAGTCAGTCATGTCTCTTTCGAGACATGATCGCCCAACCGTCTGAATATAAAGAAAAACAGTAACAATAAATCATAGTGGCAAGATGAGGGCAAGTTCATTTACAAGCTAAAAATGGTGCCAATACAGAAAAAGTGTTGTAAAGAAGCAAATCGTTCTGCTTTCAAGAAGAGAATTAAGTTTGATGAAGTAGCCTATATTATTGGCTAGGAAAGAAAAATCCCAGGATGCATCTGTGTGTTTCATCTGTTCTCTATTAAATTGGAACTAAGACAATATTGACAGCGCCACCAAATCGAATTCGACTATTAACGTTACATTAATAAGAAAATCTTTATGATAATCATTGATGAAATCGTGGGCGATCAATTTCTATAAAATTTAAATACAAGAAACGATCGAGAGAAATTACAAAGAGTCGCCATTTTGTTTTTCTTTTAATCAAATTGATTATACTCTCTCCCAGCTGCTGCAATACAACAAGATTGTCTCTGGAAAGATTTAATCAGATTGTTAACTATCCATCACTGAAGATGCCTTTTTGTCCCCTAAATCAGTTTTTGAAAATTTACGCTGTGCCTCATAGGTCGAAAATTAATTTTTTATTTTAATTTATTTTTTTATTTTTTTTTCCCCAATAAGTAAAAGTTGTGATGTGTCGTTCGTACTCTACAACCGGAAATTAATAACTAAAAAGAGAATTAGCCATATAGACTAAACTATCGCCCGGTTCACACTCCACCCACGTCTATTGAACAGGTGAAGAGGCTCATCCTTTGTTTCCTGTTTAAGATGCGGTTTCCGGTTTTCTCTTTTCCAATCTTTTCACTCCTATGTAGCCCCCTGCACATCAGTGGCGTTACCGCCTTGCTCGGGGTGATATGATTAAAAAATATATATATGTTAAAACGGCACTCAAATTCACAAACTTTAGTAACAGTGTCAATCTCTATAAATAGCCTAATCATTGACTCTCATGTTGTTGTCACTATTAGCATACATCGTTCGATAAGGTCTAAAATATCGACCCTTTTCTCAGATCAAAGAGAAGAATTTTATAAATTTCAACAGTCGGTGAGGTTAACTTAAGACCATATCACGTTGAAACATCGGTTCTCGTTCAATCACCGAAGCTAAGCAACATTGGGCCTGCTCAGTTCTCAGATGGGTGACAGCTGGAACATATGAAGTATATACGACAGGCCAAACAAACTGGCAATGGAGACAACCTCGCTGCTTGTACTAAAGGAAGATATATGGCGCTGCTTCTGGACTGACAGGTTGCAAAACCCACCAGGAATTAGGTGAGTTCGGTCAAATGTTTCCTGTAGGTCAGCGGTTCATATTACCAGTAACAGTTTTCTATGTTTTCCCCATATCTCTTAAAAGGAAAGGAAAGATATCTACAACACGGAACATGATTTCATAAACTGAAGATGGCATGTAAAGGACATTATTTTGACAGCGAATTAAATTTCATCGAAGCTATAATAATCATTTTTTCTCTTTATAGTTTTTTCCAAGTTGTGGGGCAATGAATATCGGCTTAGAACGAGAAGTCGAAGAACCGAGTTCAAATTCCAGTTGAATTCGTCACGACGAAATAGTTATTAGGAGGTATTTTAAATTTTTGTGTTTTCTATAATAATCTGTCGACGTGTTCCCCCCTTTTTTTTATTATTTTTAGTTTTATTCTGAAATGTGGTTCTACAGAAGGATGCTGCGGATATCCTGGACCGAGCATGTGAACAATGACGAGGTTTCGAAAATGATTGAAACAAAAAGGAAATTAATATTGAGCATCAGGAAGATACAACTAAAGTTCCTGGGGACATGCAATGAGGAAGGAGGGCTTGGAGAACCTGATACTAACAGGCCAGATAGAGGGGAAAAGAGACAGAGGAAAGCAGCGGATAACATATTTAAAAAGCCTGAGCGGGTGGATGACAGAACGGGGGACGTGAGACGTTACAGGAGAAAGCCTGGTAAGAGCCACCAGGGATAGGGAGACGTGGAGAGCCATGATATCTTACGTCCTGAAGGGACAAGGTACATAAAAGAAAGAAGAAGAATCTTGACTAAGTTTGACTCTGTCTGGAATAATAAGTCATCTAATGAGGATATAACTCACTACAAATCTGATGAGTTTAATGCCTTATTAAATACTGCTGCCACATCTGGTTGGGTGCCACTGATATTCTCCTCGGGGTTCTTGACAAAATACAACGGAGAATCTGTAATGTGATTGATACCGACTTGGCAACCCGGCTCTAGTCACTCTCTCACCGACGTGACGTGGCTTCCCTGTGCCTCTACGATAAATACTTTCACGGCTTCTGCTCCGATGAACTTAAATCACTGGTGTCCCCTAGGTAGGAATTTGCACGAGATACCAGATTAGCAACTAGGTCCCACCCTATTACAGTGAAACAGATAAGATGTAACCGCAATTTCTACTCCAACATTTTCTTTTCTCGCACTTTTCGCCTGTGGAATTCCCTTCCATACACTTCCTTAACCGACAGCTACAATCTCCAGGAGTGTAAATGGAAGGTCAATAGACACCTCCTAACACACTAACTCGCACCCATTCTCTCAGGCACTCTTCCCATCTATTCAACCCTCATCCTCGGTATTCTTATCCCTCTATCACCCTCCTTCTGACATTTCCTATGTCTAACCATTCTTTCCCATCACTTTCCCCTACATAACCCCCTAACCATTCTTTCTCATCACTTTCCCCGATGTAACCCCCTAACCACTCTTTCTCATCACTTTCCGCTATGTAACCCCCTAACCACTCTTTCTCATCACTTTCCCCTATGTAACCCCCTAACCACTCTTTCTCATCACTTTCCCCTATGTAAACCCCTAACCACTCTTTCTCATCACTTTCCCCTATGTAACCCCCTAACCACTCTTTCTCATCACTTTCCCCTATGTAACCCCCTAACCACTCTTTCTCATCACTTTCCCCTATGTAAACCCCTAACCACTCTTTCTCATCACTTTCCCTATGTAACCCCCTAACCACTCTTTCTCATCACTTTCCCCTATGTAACCCCCTAACCACTCTTTCTCATCACTTTCCCCTGTGTAACCCCCTAACCACTCTTTCTCATCACTTTCTCCTATGTAACCCCCTAACCACTCTTTCTCATCACTTTCCCCTATGTAACCCCCTAACCACTCTTTCTCATCACTTTCCCCTATGTAACCCCCTAACCACTCTTTCTCATCACTTTCCCCTGTGTAACCCCCTAACCACTCTTTCTCATCACTTTCCCCTATGTAACCCCCTAACCACTCTTTCTCATCACTTTCCCCTGTGTAACCCCCTAACCATTCTTTCCCATCACTTTCCCCTACATAACCCCCTAACCATTCTTTCTCATCACTTTCCCCTATGTAACCCCCTAACCACTCTTTCTCATCACTTTCCCCTATGTAACCCCCTAACCACTCTTTCTCATCACTTTCCCCTATGTAACCCCCTAACCACTCTTTCTCATCACTTTCCCCTATGTAAACCCCTAACCACTCTTTCTCATCACTTTCCCCTATGTAACCCCCTAACCACTCTTTCTCATCACTTTCCCCTATGTAACCCCCTAACCACTCTTTCTCATCACTTTCCCCTATGTAAACCCCTAACCACTCTTTCTCATCACTTTCCCTATGTAACCCCCTAACCACTCTTTCTCATCACTTTCCCCTATGTAACCCCCTAACCACTCTTTCTCATCGCTTTCCCCTATGTAACCCCCTAACCACTCTTTCTCATCACTTTCCCCTATGTAACCCCCTAACCACTCTTTCTCATCACTTTCCCCTATGTAAACCCCTAACCACTCTTTCTCATCACTTTCCCCTATGTAACCCCCTAACCACTCTTTCTCATCACTTTCCCCTATGTAACCCCCTAACCACTCTTTCTCATCACTTTCCCCTATGTAAACCCCTAACCACTCTTTCTCATCACTTTCCCTATGTAACCCCCTAACCACTCTTTCTCATCACTTTCCCCTATGTAACCCCCTAACCACTCTTTCTCATCACTTTCCCCTGTGTAACCCCCTAACCACTCTTTCTCATCACTTTCCCCTATGTAACCCCCTAACCACTCTTTCTCATCACTTTCCCCTATGTAACCCCCTAACCACTCTTTCTCATCACTTTCCCCTATGTAACCCCCTAACCACTCTTTCTCATCACTTTCTCCTATGTAACCTCCTGCACAATAGTGGCAGTGGAATGCCTTGCTTGGGGTGAAATGATTAAAAAAAACATCAGATTCAGTGGGGTCTTTTATAAGACTAGTAAGAATTGTTCTTTGCATACGAGCTAAGCACTTATGTTTATCGGACGGATTTTGGTAGTACCCGGCAGCGTTTTAAGGTCTGGTGAAGAGTTCAAAATCTTAGCCACATGTCTTTGAGAACATCTGTTGCAATTCAAAAAAGGTTTTTTAAGAAAACAAGATAAACGAAGAACAGAAAAAAAAATGAAAGGAAAAAGTGAAAAGAAAGAAGTTGAAAAAAGATGCAATCGGGTCGTCAAAAGAAATCTTCTCAAAAGAAAGAAAGAAAAAAGAAAGAATGATTACGAAAGGAAATTTAAAGAAAATTAAAGAACAACTATCATATGAAACGATGAGGAAAAAGACAGAAACAAGAGAGGAAAAGAAAAAGAAAAAGAATAAAAGAAAAATGTGGGGAAAAAAAGACGAAGAGAAAAGATAATTATTTTTATATAATCCTATCGCCCCAAGCAAGGCATTTTACTGCCACTGTTTTGCAGAGGGTTACATAGGAGGGAATTTATGAGAAAAAGTGACAGGTTATAAGGAGTGTCAGGAAGTGGGTAAGAGAAGGATGATTGTGGCCATAAAGTGAGGGATCAGTTTATATATTGAGTGTAGTGTAGACTTGATCCCCCACTTTATATCCGCATTATAATACTATGTTTTTTTAATAAGCATATCGCCCCAAGGAAGGCATTTTACTACCACTGTTGTGCAGGGGGTTACATAGAAGGAAAGTTATGCATAAGGATGCAGGTTAGTAAGATAGGAGATGACTGTTGACTCTAAATTTAAATATGTCTTAAATTTGCCGACCGAGAGATAGATAAAAACAGACTGTAGATAGATAGATAGATAGATAGATAGATAGATAGATAGATAGATGTGAACAGACCGAGATAGATAGATAGATAGATAGATAGATAGATAGATAGATAGATAGATAGATAGATAGATAGACAGGCCGAGATAGATAGATAGATAGATTTTTTTTTATAATCATATCACCCCAAGCAAGGCATTTTACTGCCACTGTTTTGCATGGAGGTTACACAGGAGGAAAGTTATGAGAAAGAGTGACAGGTTATTGGGGGTGTCAGGAAGTGGGCAAGAGAAGGATGAGAATACTGATGAAAGTAGTGTAGACGGAAAAAGGAGCATGAGAGAGAGGATGCAGGTTAGTGAGATAAGAGAGGACTATTGACTAAATCTAAATTCTTGGAGATTGTAGCTGTCGTAGAAAGAAGTAAACGGAAGGTAATTCCACAGGCGGGAAGTGCGAGAAAAGAAGCTATAGGAGTAGAATTTGCGTTTACATTTTATTGGTTTCGTCGTAAAAGTGTGGGACCTAGTTACTAATCTTGTGGCTCGAGTAAATTTATATATAGGGGCCACCAGGGTGCTAAGTTTGCCTGAGCAGAAGCCGTGAAAGTATTTGTCAAAGAGACACAGGAAAGCCACACTGCGCCGGTGAGAAAGTGACTGTATCCGAGCTGCCATGTTGGGATCGATCACATTACAGATTCTCCGTTGGATTTCGTCAAGGACACCTAGGTGGATAGCAGGAGCACCCAACGAAATATAGCAACAATATTCAATGCACGGGCGATTGGTAGATTTATATATGGGCAAAATTGTTTCAGACATTGAAAATCTTTGTCCTACACAGAGAACCGATTTTCATTAAGAAAAAAAAAAAACAAACAAAAAAAAAACAAATAGAAACAAATACAAATTAAACGCGTTTCGATTTTCTTTGATTTTAATTACAAGTTTGCTTTCTAATTGACTTCAACTCTGAAAAGGTGGTGCTGAAAAGTTTTAAACACAACTCACTTTCAATCTGAGCGAAGGACAAAATGTCACATTTTAGGGAACTGTTTTTTAGTCATGCCGAAGACTGTTCATCACCTCCTCGTGTAAATAAATCTTTTTTTTTAATTTCCAACATCATAACCACATAATTTTTAATCATTTCACCGAAAGAAAGGCGATAATGCAAAAGTTGCTAGACATAAAAACTGTAAATTAACGAACTCCCCTGGAAACTCTCTCTCCCCCTCTCTCTCTCACCCCCCACACACACCAATACACACGCATTTCGAAATACCATCCAAAAACCATTCAACAGTCTATTTCTAATTATAAGCAAGTTTCTTTGTGGTTCCTCTTCTCCTTAAAAATGTTTTAAATCCTGGGTATGACGTTAAACTGAATCCGGCAGCAAGGAAGTTGGGAGGAGCATGGAACCACCTCTTAATTACTGTTGTTCCCAAGTCCACCCTGACCTGGAGTAGTAGCACCTGTTAAGGTCCCAGCTATGGGCAAATAGTTTCTTTCCAAACTGAAGTCAAAACACGATGAAAGTATAAAAATACACTTTTATATAAATATATACATAAAAATAGACTTTTATAGAAAATATACATTTTTGAAGAAAAATTTGTAAGCATAACACATTTTTGAAGGAAAAAAATTATTCTCAGCTAAACATTTTTGAATACAAAAGTAGAAGACATTTTCAGTTTTCTAAATTAAAAAGAATTTTTTAAAAATTTCTTTAAAATCTGACTAAATCAACCTTCTCACTATAACCGAACATTAAAAAAAAAACAAAAAATTTTCTTACTAGAGTTTGTAGTCGTTTCAATACCCGTGAGACACAAAATCTCAGTATTTGTCGATGTTTGGATTAATTGCCAAGAGGTTTAACTTCATGAACAATAAAAAAGATATTAAAAGCTAAATCAAAAGATCTTATTGTAAAGAATGAAGGTCCAGGCTTTTGATATAGCAAATTGTAGAATTGAGTTCTTTTTCATCATTAAAGAGATTAAAGAATCATTTGTCAACTTTGTTGTCGTCATTCATGTCATAATTCAATCCTGAAGAAAAAATGCTGATATCACTTTCATTATGATCTCCAGAAAAGAAACATCTATTTAGAATGGACGATACATTTTCTTTAATTATTAATTTCAACCATGAATCCAATAAAGCCATTCGTTAATATAGGAGCAGATGTCACCCATCTAAATTTTATTTTTTATCCTAAATCTATTTCCTTTAATAAAAAAAAATGTAAGTAAGAAAAATAATTCGGATAAAACAACTATCAGTTAGTTAAGTACCATACATTGGACGATCATGTCTCGAAAGAAACATGACTGACTGGGGAGAAGATTATCCCACAGTAGGTTGCCATTGTTTCTGCGGTAGACTGGTTGCCACCCAAGGCTATAGAACCCAATCTGTCTTGTTGTTTGACTCACAGCTAGAGTGGGAAGGGATGTATTATGTTATTACGTAGTAATTAATGGGGTTCAGTTTATTACTTCATAACAATAGAAAAGAGATCCCCCACTTTATGGCCAGTAGAAACCGTAATCATGATTTCAACTATTATATTTAGTCAGTTAAGTGCCATATGTGATACATGTTTGGACGATCATGTCTCGAAAGAGACATGACTGACTGGCAGAAGATTATCCCTCACTAGGTTGCCATTACTTTCTGTGGTAGATTGGTTGCCAGCCAAGGCTACAGAACCCAATCTGTCCTGTTATTTAACCCATAACTAGAGGGAGAAGAGATGAATTATATTATTAGGTAGTAATTAGTGGGGGTGTTGTTTATTACTTCATAACAATAGAAAAACGATCCTCCACTTTAAGATCAGTAGACGCCTTAATCATAATTGCAACTATTATATTCAGTCAGTCAGTCAAAGATACACGCTTTGAGCAATCATGTCTCGAAAGAGACATGACTGACTGGGCAGAGGATTATCCCTCACTAGGTTGCCATTACTTTCTGTGGTAGACTGATTGCCAGCCAAGGCTACAGAACCAAATATGTCCTGTTATTTGACTCATAGCTAGAGGGAGAAGAGATGAATTATATTATTTCGTAGTAATTAGTTGGGGGTCTGTTTATTACTTCATGAGAATAAAAAACCGATTCCCCACTTTATGACCAGTAAGACCTTTAAAACCCCACCTTTCTGGCATTAAATTACACACCGAGGTTGATATGCCGTTAAACAAAACTAAAAAAATAAATAAAAATGTTTCGCTCGTCACGTATTTTGTAAATCAATTCTCAGCATTTTTCATTGTTTCTAGTCTTTTTATCTGGAACGAAATTCTACGGCATTCACGGCCATTTAGACGTTTGAAGATTATATGGCAGTTCGTTCTATTCTTTCTTTCTTTTCTTTTTTCTTTCTTTCTTTTTTTTCTTTCTTTTTTATTTCTTTCTTTCTTTTTCTTTCTTTCTTTCTTTTTCTTTTTTCTTTCTTTTTTTCTTTCTTTTTCTTTCTTTTTTCTTTCTTTCTTCTTTCTTTCTTTTTTCTTTCTTTCTTTTTTCTTTCTGTTATCTTTCTTTCTTTTTTCTTTCTTTCTTTCTTTTTTCTTTCTTTCTTTTTCTTTCTTTTTTTCTTTCTTTCTTGCTTTTTTCTTTCTTTCTTTTTTCTTTTTTCTTTCTTTTTTCTTTCTTTCTTTCTTTCTTTCTTTCTTTCTTTCACCTATTGTGTGTCTAAGGACATTTTCCAGTGCCTTAATACTTTGTTCAGTTTCTGAATGGCATCTTTTACTAGTCGTACGTCCGTCTCGCGCCATTTCATAGAAAGAACTAACGAGATGTGCTTGACAGAAAGAAGGAGAAATTAATAATTCCTTACCCTTTAGTTCATGCAACTAAACTCTTCATATAGAAGACTGGAAATTATATAGCAATTCAAAACTCTTCTATATTCTTTCTTTCTTTCTTTCACCTATTGTGTGTCTGAGGTCATTTTCCAGTGCCTTAATACCTGGTTCAGTTTCTGAATGGCATCGTTTACTATTCATATGTCCGTCTCGCTCCATTATTAGAAAGAACTAACGAGATGTGCTTGACAGTTATAGAAGAGAAAGGAGGTGGAATTAATAATTCCCTAACCTTTAGTTCATTCAACTAAACCCTTTCTGGCAAACTGATGGCGATTTTAGCCGACATTTTACTTTGTTGCCGTTGGCACCTGATACCGATCGTCATAAATCAGAGAGTTTTTTTTTTATTAATCCTTTTGTAATGTTTCCTATGTAAGTTACGAGACAATTAAAAGGAATATTTTCTATAGAATTATCGATCCAGTCGCAAAAGAGAACCAAGAACCAAGGAAATAAAGTGTGTCTTATAATAAAATGATATATTTTTGAGAAAAAAGCCAGACCAATTTGCTATTTATATTTCTAGGTGATTTTCCTGACAGATAATTTTGCATCGAAAATGTTTTATTTACGGCCAGAAATCTTCCCGAAATACAACCTAATTTCAAACAAGGGATTTGAATTGCCCATGCCAAACGTTGACGTAAATGTAACAGCTTTCCTGTGTAAATCCAAATAGACACTTTTCACCACACCTCTTCGAAATAGCTCCTAAATTCTCGACCTGAATGAAGATAAGGGGAATCTCTTGAATATAATCTCCATCTTTTCAGAAAAAACACTCGTACGATTGTCAGTATAGATATCTTCTGTCTTCTTAATTCCTGTTCTTTTAATATTCTGGGTCCTTAATCCTCAATCTTCCAATCGGTCCATAATTCGTTTTAAACACTAATTTTTGTACTCTTTCTCGGAACGAGAAATCGGAGGACCGAGTTCGAATTCCAGTTGGATTCCTTGCATTCACTTACGCGCAAGTACGCTCGAGAAAAGTATTAATCCGTCATCTCTCTCCAGTTATGAGCTAAATAACGGAACAGATTGGGTTCTATAGCCTTGGCTGGCAACCAGTCTACCACAGAAAGCAATGGCAACCTACTGCAGGATAATATTTTGCCTAGTCAGTCATGTCTCTTTCCAGACAGGATTGCCCAAAGCGTGTATCACGTATGGCACTTAACTGACTGACTACATATAATAGTTGGAATCATGACTACGGCTTCTACTGGTCATAAAGTGGGGGAACTGTTTTCTATTGTTATGAAGTAATAAACTTATCACCCACTAAATTACTACGTAATAATATAATACATCTCATCTCCCTCTAGCTATTAGTCAAATAACAGGACAGATTGGGTTCTATAGCCTTGGCTGGTGACCAGTCTACCTCAGAAATAAATGGCGAACTACTGCGGGATAATCATCTACCCAAACAGTCATGTCTCTTTCGAGACATGATTGCCCAAAAGCGTGTATCACGTATGGCTCTTAAATGACTGATACGTAATTTATCCGAGATATTTTTGTGACTTATATTTTAATTTTTATTAAAGGAAATAAATTTAGGATAAAAAATAAAATTTAGATGGGTGACATCTGCTCCTATATTAACGAATGGCTTTATTGGATTCATGGTTGAAATTAATAATTAAAGAAAATGTATCGTCCATTCTAAATAGATGTTTCTTTTCTGGAGATCATAATGAAAGTGATATCAGCATTTTTTCTTCAGGATTGAATTATGACATGAATGACGACAACAAAGTTGACAAATGATTCTTTAATCTCTTTAATGATGAAAAAGAACTCAATTCTACAATTTGTTATATCAAAAGCCTGGACCTTCATTCTTTACAATAAGATCTTGTGATTTAGCTTTTCATTTTTTTATTTTTTATTTTTTTTCGCCAAACCTCCTGGAAATAATCCAAAAATTGACAAATACTGAAGGATTTCGTGTTTCACAAATATTGATACAACTAGAAACTCTAGTGAGCCATACGCTGCCCAGGGATCATCAGATAAGAGAAGGAATAATAGAGTGACCTTGTGCGATCCTAAAATGGATAAAAAAAAAGGAAATTGTCTTTCAAAGCTATCTGAAATTATTCAGTGCAAATTCGGCAATGACTTTTAATTTAAAAAATTCATGAGGAATCAGCCTTTGAGATTTGAAAAAGAAATCACTCGACCGAGGGAAAATTTCAGTCAGTTAGTTAATTTCCATACGTGATACACGCTTGGGCGATCATGTCTCTTTCGAGACATGACTGACTGGGCAGAAGTTTATCCCGCAGTAGGTTGCTATTGCTTTCTGCTGTAGACTGGTTGACAGCCAAGGCTATAAAACCCAATCTGTCCTGTTACTTGACTCATAACTAGAAGTATAAGAGATGTATTATATTATTAGGTAGTAATTAATGGGGGATCAGTTTATTACTTCATAACAATAGAAAACCGTTCCCCCATTTTATGACCAGTAGAAGCCTTAATCATGATTCCAACTATTAAATTCAGTCAGTCAGTTAAGTGCCATACGTGATACACGCTTGGGCGATCATGTCTCGAAAGAGACATGACTGGCTGGGCAGAAGATTATCCCGCAGTAGGTTGCCATTGCTTTCTGCGGTAGACTGGTTGCCAACCAAGGCTATACAACCCAATCTGTCCTGCCATTTAACCCATAACTCGAAGGAAAAGACCTATTAATACCTTTCCAAAGGGTATTTGCGCGTAAGTGAATGCAAGGAATTCAACTGGAATTCGAACTCGGCTCTCCGATTTCTCGTTTCGAGTCGATATCCACTGCGCCACTACGCACATAGAGGGAAAATTTACTCGCCCCCAAATCCTTTTACTCGACCGACATAATTTTCTTAATAGTCGCCTTACGTAAACATAGCGTGAATCGCAGACAGAAAACAAAAAATGAAATTTTAATCAAAATTTCTAAAGTGTCAGAAATGATTTAAAATATCTTTAAAAATAATAACAACAAAATTTGATCTTTTCTCTTAATAACAGCATAAAACTTTTAACATCATGATATGCTTTTATTTTTTGGCAATTGAATGGAGGTACCTAAATTCGTAGTATCTTTCTTGTGTTTAACTACAACATCCATCTCATAGATGATAAAAGAAACAAATCTGATTTTCTCAACGATTTTCTATTAAAAAATTGCTTACATATATTATTTGTTTTTCGGTGCGTGGTTGAAAGAAGATTTTTTTTCTTTCTTTCTTTTTTGTTCAAGGGATTTATCGCAGTCTCTGTACTGACTTGGATAAATTCATGCATTGGAAAAATCACAATTATGTCCCTTTCTCAAATGTCTATCTCTTTCGTTCCTTTATTTTATTTTATTTATTTTTATTTTTATTTTGTGTGTGTGTGTGTGTGTGTGTGTGTATCTATCTATTCTATTTCTATCTGGGTATATCTATTTCTATCTCTCTGTTTCTTTACCCCCACCCATGATCGCTGTCAGTTTTTTGTATGTTTTTTTTTTATGTATTATTGCAGATTCTCTTTTGCTATCATTCACTTCTAAGAAAAAAACTGAAACCATATACTTTTTTTAAATCCACTTAATAAATATTTTTTGTGATTAAATATTTTGGTCTCTTGTTGACCGTTGTAAATACGTTTTTTAAAATTTTAAAATGAATAAATTTCTTTAAAGTTAGGCCATTTTCAATTGTTCTCATTTATTTTTTACCAGATTAAAATAGGTCCTGACTATAAATCTTTAGTGAGCGACCACCTGCCTTATGCGACCAGTTTTTGACGGCAGTAGGAGTAGTCGCATACGATAGGTTCCACTGTATATATATTTAGAATACAAACATAAAGTTTGTCATTTAGACTTAGCTGACTGACGACTCCAGAGTTTCGTAGACGAGCCTTTTTGTAATTGCTTTGTCAACTCATCAGGATGTATGTTGAAAGTAAATAGATTTTGGCATCAATCTTTTTTTTTAGTACAGAAAGTGCACTCGTTTGGATTTATTTCTTTATCGAATGCCTGTTTATTGCCATTCTGAGATTTCTACCGCATCCTAATTTTAGAAGCCAAGAATCCTTTATCACAAATTTTATATGGTTACTAAACTCATCGAACGAAAAGATATAGGCGAGATTCTGAACTGCATCACGACGAACCCGGATGAAGGCGTTGAGACTAAGAGAGTAAGAGACAGATAATCGGGGAAGTGAAACAGAAGCCTTAAGACCTCGCACCATACTTACTCCTCTATCAAGACCCAACTAAACTACTTCCTCCAGAAAATTTTCGTATCTTGTCTATTTTTTTATTCTTCAATTTTATAATTATACTCGGTTATAAGTCCTGTTGTTTCAGATACATGATGGCCCCTCCAAGAACTTTGAACCCTGGATTACTGCCGGTGTTATAATCAAGAGAAGATTTTGTATCTCTTCACACCTGCGATTTGGCAACTGCTTCACCTGCTACGTCACTAATAAAATGAGCTACAACCGCGGCATTTTATTCCTGTGTACTATACCAAAGATCTGACTATTAAATATCTATATATATAAAAGGCAAGGTGTTTGTGTGTGTGTTTGTCTATCTGTATATCCTTTATACAAATCTACAAGTTTTATCCGATTCTCACTAAACTTCACACAAATATTTTTTAGGCTTTCGGTCAGGCGATGAACTACTTATTTTTTCGATTCCCCCACCCCCGATACTGGAAATCAATACCCCGATATCCGATCAGTTCTGATCAAGATCTGGATTGCAGCCCTTTTATTGTGGTTCTTGCTGCAAATTTTGCTCTTAGTAAAATTATAGTTCTTAGTCTCAAACATTAGTACATCTTCTCAGACGACTAGTTTTCTACGATATCGGAAATCGATACCTCTGATATTCTATCAAATCTGATCAAAAAGCGATATTCAGCCATCAATCTGGCTCATTTTCTCCAATTTGACACCCGATGGGTACGATAAGTTTTCATAGACTTAGGTTAGTTTATCTTTGGATGACTTATTTGACTCCAATATTGGAAATCGATATCCCGATATCCTCTCGGGCCTGATCAAAATCAGGTTTTCAGCCTTGTATTTTGGTATTTTTCCTTCGGGTTTGGCTCTAAGTAGGTATAATTGTAGTTCTTAGTCTCAGCCATGATACCATTTACTCAGAGGACTTATTTAGCCTTCAAAATTCAGTTTGCGATAGAAAACTTATTTGAGATTGATACCGGAACTCAAAATTTGACTTACATCCATTCATTTTTCTTTCAGTCTACGGTTTCGCTTTAACTGGAAACAACTATTGCTTTTTAGTCTTTCGTGCCAACGTCCAAAGAGTCTGAGCTCCAGGACCATGGATTAGTTTTAAAACTTTCATTACACCCGGGCAATGCTGGGTTGTACTGCTAGTACATGTATGGTTTCTGAAGAAGACTATGAATAATCAGTCAGTTAAGTGCCATACGTGATACACGCTTTGGGCGATCATGTCTCGAAAGAGACATGGCTGACTGGGCAGAAGATTATCCTGCAGTAGGTTGCCATTGCTTTCTGCGGTAGACTGGTTGCCGACCAAGGCTATAGAACCCAATCTGTCCTGTTATTTGACTCATAGCTAGAGATGTATTATATTATTAAGTAGTAATTAGTGGGGGATCAGTTTATTACTTCATAACAATATAAAAGAAAACCCCATTATATGACCAGCGGAAGCCTTAATCATTATTCTAACTATTATATTCAGTCAGTCAGTCAAGTGCCATACGTGATACACGCTTGGGCGATCATGTCTCGAAAGAGACATGACTGACTGGGAAGAAGAATATCCCGCAGTAGGTTGCCATTGCTTTCTGCGGTAGACTGGTTGCCAGCCAAGGCTATAGAACGCAATCTGTCCTGTTACTTGACTCATAACTAGAAGTATAAGAGATGTATTATATTATTAGGTAGTAATTAGTGGGGGATCAGTTTATTACTTCATAACAATAGAAAACCGATCACCCATTTTATGACCAGTAGAAGCCTTAATCATGATTCCAACTATTAAATTCAGTGCCATACGTGATACACGCTTGGGCGATCATGTCTCGAAAGAGACATGACTGACTGGGCAGAAGATTATCCCGCAGTAGGTTGCCATTGCGTTCTGCGGTAGACTGGTTGCCGACCAAGGCTATAGAACCCAATCCGTCCTGTTATTTAACCCATAACTGGAAGGAATAGACGGATTAATGCCTTTCCCAAGGTTATTTGCGCGTAAGTGAATACAATGAATTCGACTGGAATTCGAACTCGGCTCCCCGATTTCTCGTCCCGAGCCGATATCCAATGCACCACAACGCACATCCATGAATAATCAATCCTATCAAAAATGGTTTACATTGTTTCCCGCTAGAGATTCTTTTTAAACGGCTCAAAGTTTGGATAAACCAGTTGAGGACGATTTCTATCAAATAAAGACATTTTTTACAGCTATATCACTTCAGGACATCCGTGTTTATGGCCCTCCTGATTTCCTTTCTTTTATTATCTATGAATTGTCATTGTAAAACATACTGGAGTAGTTTTTCCTTGCCGACGAGGCGCTTTTGTAAATATTATTTTTAATTCACTGTTGTCGTTCACCTAGACTGACTAAAAAAAACAGTCTAATAGAATATTTTACCCATAGCGGGGGAAGTAGAAATATTAACTAATTTGTGAGAAGTGAACACAACAGATTATGTTTGAATTCGAACTCTTTTCCCTGATTTTACTTTCCCTCTCGACAACCTTCACGCAACATGAACTTCTGCCAAGCCGGTGTTTTTTGAGAATTAATATCCTTAACTTAATAACATTAATGAGAAAAGACAACACATATTACAGTTTGGGAAGAATTTATTCATCAGATGTGATAATCCCGATATTTTGGATTATCAGGCATATTTTGGATTATCGTGCAAGATTTTACAGAACTCACTAGATAAGGAAAAAAAGTAACAATTCGCAAATAGACTGCAAAAAGTGAGCACGATCTTTTTTTTTTTTTTTTTTTTTACCAAGAATATAAAAAATGTCTGGAAATTATAATTGAGACATTGGCTACAAATTATATTTTCTTTAGTAATTTCTGTCTATTTACTTACTTACTATAATTGTAAGTAAGTAAATAAACAGAAATTACTAAAGAAAATTACTTTAGACCGAGACAAATTCACTGATATATAATTTATCAGTGAATTTGTCTCGGTCTTAAGAAAAAGAACCGTTATCTCTTTATAGACGTCATTCTGTTTTTATCAAGAAAATTAGCTAGTTAAATGTATATATGTATTTATGAACATATTCCTAAAATAATTAATCATTCTGTTCACATAAACCTCTCTCTCCCTTTCTCTCTCCATCCCCCTCTCTCACACCCTCCCTCTATTCTTCTCTCTTTTTCTCTTACTATTTATGTCTTTTTCTAGATACATTTTCCTTATTAAGGAATAGCCAAGTCGTTCGACGTGAATTCAGTCAGACAGGTAAGTGCCATACGTGATACACGCTTTGGGCGATCATGTCTCGAATGAGACATGACTCACAAGGCAGAAGATTATCAGGCAGTAAGTTCCCGTTACTTTCTGTGGTAGGTTGGTTACCAGCCAGGGCTATAGAACCCTGTCTATTCTGTTATTTGACTAATAGCTAGAGGAAGAAGATATGTATTATATTATTACGAAATAATCAGTGGGGGGGGGGGTGAGTTTATTACTTCATAACAATAGAAAACCGATCCCCCACTTTATGTCCAGTAGAACATTATTCCAATGATTATATTCAGTCAGTCAGTTAAGTGCCATACGTGATACACGTTTGGACGCTCATGTCTCGAAAGAGATATGACTGACTGGGTAAAAGATCTTCCCGCAGCTAAGGCTATAGAACCCAATCTGTCCTGTTGTTTGCCTCATAGCTAGAGGAAGAAAAGATGTATTATATTATTACGTAGTAATTAGTGGGGGATCATTTTATTACTACATAACAATAGAAAACCGATCCCCCACTTTATGTCCAGTTGAACCATTAATCATTATTCCAATGATTATATTCAGTCAGTCAGTTAAGTGCCATACGTGATACACGTTTGGACGCTCATGTCTCGAAAGAGATATGACTGACTGGGTAAAAGATCTTCCCGCAGCCAAGGCTATAGAACCCAATCTGTCCTGTTGTTTGCCTCATAGCTAGAGGAAGAAAAGATGTATTATATTATTACGTAGTAATTAGTGGGGGATCATTTTATTACTTCATAACAATAGAAAACCGATTCCCTACTTTATGTCCAGTAGAAGCCTTAATCATGATTCGAACTATTATATTCAGTCAGTTAAGTGCCATACGTGATACACGTTTGGACGCTCATGTCTCGAAAGAGACATGACTGACTGGCAGATGATTATCACGCAGTAGGTTGCCATCCAAGGCTATAGAACCCAATCTGTCCTATTATCTAACCCATAACTGGAGAGAAGAGACGGATTAATATCTCTCCCATGGGTATTTGTGCGTAAGTGAATGCAAGGAATTCAACTGGAGTTCGAACTCGGCTCTCTTGATTTTTCGTCCCGAGCCGATATCCACTGCACCACCCACGCACATCTCATCTTTAAAGAAACTTATATAAAAGAGGGACTGCTGACCAAATACATAATTCTGTTTATCTAAACTTATTTATAAATGGAACTTTGTCTGTGTGTGTGTGTCCGTTACCTGTTGACTCCGAAACAGTTGAATTTTCTTGAAAATTTACACAGTTGTACTATAAACGTCTGCGAGTGTTCTTAGCTAGGTTTTGTGTCGAGGTACCCCCCCCCCATAAATATCGAAAATCGATAATCGAAAAAATCGGGTTATAGAAGGAGTGGTCCGATTTTAATCAAATTTGATAGACTCATAGACTAAGACATAAGAAACGATACTCAAAAGTTTCAAGGTTGCAGTTCTTACAATAGTACAGAAGATCGATAATATATATATATATATATAAAAGGTAAGATGTTTGTGTGTGTGTCTGTTTATCTGCCTGTATATCTGTATTTTTTTAAGCCCTTTTATTTTAGTTTTTGCTTCGGGTTTGGCTCTAAGTAGGTATAATTGTAGTTCTTAGTCTCAGCCATGATACCATTTACTCAGAGGACTTATTTAGCCTTCAAAATTCAGTTTACGACGAAAAAAAATTGTTTGATATTGATACCAGGAAATCCAAATTTGACTTACATCCATTCATTTTTCTTTCAGTCTACGGTTTCGCTTTAACTGGAAACAACTATTGCTTTTTAGTCTTTCGAGCCAACGTCCAAAGTGTCTGAGCTCCAGGATCATGGATTAGTTTTAAAGTTTTCATTACACCCTGGCTATACTGATAGCATATTCATATATACAGGTGTGTGCTCGCTTTTAATTGAATAATATAAATATATTGCGTCTACATATTTTTCTACTGTTCCTTTTCTGTTGTCTAATCAGTTTTCCTTGTGTTAAGATGAAATTCATCAAGGAAAACACCGTAGATTCTTAACCCAAATACTTTCGACCTTATTCGAAATCATCTTCAGGGATAAATTACAAAGACAAAATGATATCACACTGTGAACACTGACTCAACAGATGTCAACGTACAGTTAATACTGGTTTGGTTAATAAAGGTTGTCAAGTAGCCCCACCCCCACCCCCGACCCCGGCCACTATTTCATTCACTTTTGATCTTTCGTATGACTCTTGGCGTGTCGGTGTAATGAACTGACTTCTCTTTATCTGAAGAATATTTATAAACAGAAGAACGTCCACGTGCAAAAACATCGATTGCTTCTAACGTATCGCGACTAATTAGTTCTAGAAAAAATAGATTCGCCTGTGTTTATATTGCACAGTCATGCATACACGCAACTTGGATATATGCAACATACACACACACACGCACACACACACGCACACACACACACACACACACAAAGGCGTATGTGTATGCGAGCAAATTAATGACAAGACGAAAAACATTTACTCATGATAGATAGATAGATAGATAGATAGATAGATAGATAGATAGATAGAAAATGAACAGTCTTAGATAGATAGATAGATAGATAGATAGATAGATAGATAGATAGAATATTGAACATATTGAGATAGATAGATAGATAGATAGATAGATAGATAGATAGATAGATAGATTATTGAACATATTGAGATAGATAGATAGATAGAAAATGAACAGTCTTAGATAGATAGATAGATAGATAGATAGATAGATATGAACAGACTGAGATAGATAGATAGATAGATAGATAGATAGATATGAACAGACTGAGATAGATAGATAGATAGATAGATAGATAGATAGATAGATAGATAGATAGATAGATAGATAAGACACAGGCTGAGATAGATAGATAGATAGATAGATAGATAGATAGATAGATAGATAGATAGATTGGAGGAGAATAAACAATTAATATTTTTTGTAATTTTTCTTCTGATGAAACTATATATATATATATATATATATATATATAACGCTTTCACACCCTGATTGAGCACCCTGGAAGAATGGTAGAATTTAAAAAAACAGTAGCTACTCTAGCATCTACGCATCGTTCATTAATAAAGTAATGAATTAGAACACTCTCAGCTACTGGCGTGTGGTCACATGCTATATCACCCGCTAAAAGTCTGCCTACTTCTACTGAGCGGCCATAGCTCAGATGTAAAATTGCCGACCGATGACAGTTCGGTCGAGTTTCAATCCTGGCTAAAAACAATAAAAGCAACCGGATGGCTAACTGATGAGCTATGACACAGCGAAACAGATCTGTCTGCGGATGACTACATATCTATAATCGCTTTACCCAAGCAAAGCTTTACTGCCACTGGTACACAAGGGGTTATTGGCCTTAGTAAAGGAAAGCAAGTTCTAATCACACACACACACACACACACACACACACACACACACACACACACACACAAACAAACAATTTAAACATTTTGGAGGTTGTAGCTATCAGGCATGCAAGTATACAGAAGGGAGTTCCACAGGCAGGAAATGCGAGTAAAGAAACTGTTAAAGTAGACGTATAAATGGTGGCTGCATTTGATTGTTTTGACATAAAAAGATGGTTGATTTACTAAGCGACGCTTAGATGAGAGACAAGGCCGAAATTATGGGGTATCCAGTGAGGATCGAAATTACTACTCAGTCGTAATAGGGTCTAGAGAGACAAGCTCGATAACCATTACACCACGTTGAGGTGCCCTTGACGTAAAAGGATGTGACCTAATTGCCAATCTAGTAGTACGCTTAAATTCATATGGTCGGAGCATCAGCGAAAAAAGCTCTTCAGAGAAGAAGCCGTGAAAATATTTGTAGAAAAGACAGAGGGAAACAACATCCCGTCGGCGAGAAAGTGAATGACAAATCGAGATCGATTACATTGCAGATGCTCCTTTGGATTTTGTCGAGAATTAAGAGATATATATTATTAATCATATTTTAAAATATATGTATATGTGTATCTACAAAGATACATATATAAACAAGCGTATGAATTCCACAAACATATTCATGCATGCAAGCATATATGCATTTGTGTATGTGTAGACTTACGACAAATACAGTACTGTGCAAAAGTATTAGGACCAGAACTATTTTATCTTTTATAAGACATAGTGACAGAAAATAAACAATTTAATTAAAGTAATTTTCTTTGATTTATTCAACAAATGCTTTAACAAGAAAAAAATACTTATGACAAAATAAATTTAATATTTAGTATAATAGCCTTTTGCTTTGAAATAATAAAGTAATTGCAACAATTTACCAATCGCACATAATATATATATATATATATATATATATATATATATATATAGTTTATAAAGGAAAACTCAGCACGTCATATTAGTTATAAACTATAGTTCATTTCAATGAGCTTAAATAGCTCATCTCATCAGACCCTTTTACAATATTCCTCCATCTGGCATAAAGTTTTTGACGGAATCACACACACACACACACACACACACACACACACACACACACACACACATATATATATATATATATATATATATACAGTACTGTGCAAAAAGTATTAGGACAAGAACTATTTTATCTTTTTTGAGGAATAAAAATAAAGTTTACAATCACCCCTGTCCTAACACTTTTGCACACTACCGGTAGTGTGCAAAATTATTAGGACTGGGATGATTTTCCTAAAAACCTCACTGAAATTCCAATACAGGTTGAAAAGCCAAGTAAATTGCTAATAAATATTGATTATTTAAAACTAGGTGTAAAAGAAATGTATTAAAAAGAAGTTATATTTCATTTTTCCTATTTTCTATTAAATAAGTTATTTTGAAACTATTCATTATTCTATTATCCTTGGATATGACTGACTTTTTCTTATTCCCCCCTCTCAAATTGATAAATCTAATGTTACCTCGCAAGACACACTTTTGGAACAAGTACAAGCTGCTTGGCAGGAGATACCATTAGATACATTGAAAAAGCTTGTGATGGCAATGCCTGACAGAATGAAGGCTGTGATCAAAGCAAAAGGCTATTATACGAAATATTAAATTTATTTTGTGACAAGTATTTTTTTCTTTTTAAAGCATTTGTTGAGTAAATCATATAAATTGACTTAATTCAATTGTTTATTTTCTGTCAATATGCCTCATAAAAGATAAAATAGTTCTTGTCTTAATACTTTTGCCTAGTACTGTATATATATATATATATATATATATATATATATATATATATATGAAATTACTTGTTTGAACATATAATCACGCTAAAAATATGTTTATACAAGCACGTGTTCCTGTCCGCTCATAATTTGTTTTTCACAAACATTCACACGCATACATACATACATACATTATATATATATATATATATATATATATATATATATATATGTGTGTGTGTGTGTGTGTGTGTGTGTGTGTGTGCTGGAGAGTGTGTGGATAGGTGCGTGCGTGAGAGCGAGTGTTCGTGTGTGTGTTGGGGAGTTCAGTAAGAGATCGTGTTAGAAAGAGAATATGTGTGTTTGAGAGAACCAGTGAGAGAGCGAGGGAGAGATTGTGTTTATGTGTATAAGAGAGAGAGGAGTTTGTGTGTGTATGTGCGTGCGTGCGTTTTTGTGTGTACGTGTCTGTGTGATTAGTGTTTGCTTTGCTTTACCAAAGCCAATTAAAAAGCAACATCTTATTTGTTTCTTTGTCCTAAGAAGATTTAGTGTTTTCGCAATTTAATTCCATGGTTTTTCTTGTTGCTTTCCGTTCCCCAAACTCACATAAAAGAAATTTTTAAGCCACACAAAAAGAAACACCTGTTCTATGCCTTGTCCATTTTCATGATTTTATTTACAAGACTTTTTCAAGAACTGCAATCCCAAAGAAATAATTTATTGCATCTAATTCTTTCGCTCACGATATATATATATATATATATATGCTCATATTTCGGTGTGTCTTTTTTCATGAAAACCCGCTTCTTATTTGCGTTAGGTGCACAAAAGTATTTTCAGTTTTTGATCGACTACAGTAGTTCAGCCGAGTTCGAATTCCAGTTGAATTCATTGCATTCACTTACGCACAAATACCCTTGGGAAAGCCTTCAACTCTATCTTCCACTAGCTCAAGCCCATAAATCTAGAATATAAATGTATAGAAACTACCATGACCACAAAATGAGGGATCAGTTTATATATTGATTATAATATAGATTTGATCCCCCACTTTATAACCACATTAGAATTTCTTAGAAAGAGCTGGCATATATATTCTTCTATGTGCCGTGTCCTTTCAGGACGTAGGCGATCATGTCTTTCCCTATCCCTGGTTGCTCTTAGCACGCTTTCTCCTCTTACTCCATGCAAGCCCTGTACTGTCATACACCTGCTCAGGCCCATAAATCTAGAATATAAATGTATAGAAACTAGCATGGCCACAAAATGAGGGATCAGTTTATATATTGATTATAATATAGATTTGATCTCCCACTTTATATCCACATTATAATTTCTGGTTAGTACTTAGATGGGTGACCGTTTGGGAATACCAGATGTTGTAAATGTAAGGACCAAGAATGGTCCACTGGTCCTCCAGGTTTGGGGGTTGGGCACAGGGCTAACAACCCTGCCTCAAAAAACAGTTTGTTACGGAAACAGTAACAAAAAGTTACTGCCCTACACACCATTGGGTGTAACGGGTGAGATGATGATAGTAGTTCAAGCAAATTGTTTATTTTTAAAACAGTTGTGAAAGTATGCCTGCCCAGTGTATGCTTACATTGAAAAAAGCACATAAATAAATCTATTGAAATAAAATACTTATAAAATCATTTTTAGGCTGGTTTGAAATGAATGATCATATTTTAGATTGTTTTATTCGAGGACGTAACTGATCTTGGCTCTTCACAAATCTTCTATCTAAGCTTTTAGCAATGTTTGTTTCCTTACTGACCCTACCACTCTCTGTACTGACATCCATTAACACAAGATTATGTCCCAGTCTCTCTCATTTTACCCCTTCAAGAAGTTCTGCTGGTATCAAACCATCAAAGGCCCTTTTTCCTCTTTGAGTATAAAAAAAATTTCATTTGCCTCATTGTAAGACCAAGTGTCCTTTTTTGCTTCCATTTTCCATAAAACTTTCAAGTTGCTTACATGCTCTGTCCATGATATTCTCCGTATCCTTTTGTTTCGAAGATCCTCTTTATATTTTAAAAAAATAACGAAAAATGTTCAGCATTCATCGTCATGTAGGAGGACTGATATCCGGCACTTTTGTCTTTGTTTCTAACCAACTTTTTCTTGTTTAATGAAACAGTATCAAGAGTTCCCCCAAAGAAATCTGGTGCTAAAGAAAGTCCTTTGAAATATTTTAATCCATGGAGCAGGAGTAGAAGATGCCCAAAAGATAACATTTGCCAGTTCAGTTTGAAAAGCTATGAAACTTAGCTGGTTCCGTACTTACTTCATATCCAGATTCATAAGTTCACGTAAACCATATACTAAGGTTCGATCCCAGCAAAGTCACACGCTCAAAAGACAGTGAGTCTCGTTTTGGAATTCTACGATTAGGAACAGCTGATTCATTTCCTCATTTTTTTTTATTATGATTTTTCTGTCGTCTTGGCTTCAGTCACTTTCCCAGCACAGTAAGGTTGCCTCCTATTGTGGGATCTCCCATTTTTTTGTATATGATAATGTACATATACTCCTGCCATAGAGAGAACAGTAGTTGCAGCCGGCATTTGCCGCTCTTACTATGATACTGTCAGCTCTCTGCCTTCGGGTAGAGGGCGCTCTCTGCTTCCGAGCAGAGAGCATTAACCCAGTCGTGGTTCCGCCGAAGGGTAGAATCACGACTCGGTAATAATAGACATTTTTTGGCCCGGTTATATGGCCAGGAAGACCCACTATAAAATGACCTTGTGTCACATCTAACCTTGCGTGGGAAGGTTGGTAAATACTGTCGCAGCCGGCATTTGCCTCTGCTACTATGACACTGTCAGCTCTCTGCTTTCAGGTAGAGGGCGCTCTCTGCTTTCGAGCAGATAGCACTAACCCAGTCGTGGTTCCGCCGAAGAGTAGAATCACGACTGGGGAAAGATACACAAATATTTTTGGCCTGGCTATATGGCTGTAATGACATAAATGTTGCAAAAATGCAAGACAATTAGACTTGATTGTACTTCAGCTCCAGGTTTTAAATTATCTCCCAGAAAAGGAAATGTGATATAATGGGAATTAAAAATTAAGCGGAAATATTTCAACCATTTGCTGACGACATTTTACAGATGTTTTCGTTTTGTTTTGTTTTTTTTGTTGTTTTTTTGTTTTATTTTATTTTTGTTTGTTAGTTTGTTTTTACGTGAACCTTTTAGTTTTAGAATTGACTGTTCAGCAATAGATCATCTACAATAACAGGTTAAAAACTAACAGCGTATAAAAAACATTTTGTTTACATTTGGTTGATTAAAAAAAAGCATTTGACACCACAGAACACGCAGTAGTCTTTAACTCACTACTAGTACCGAATCATAGAATCATAATGAAAATAATATTAAAGTTATTGAAAATATATACGATAGCAATATTGTAATAATTCAAATAGTAGAAGACTCATATAAGCATTGAAAAAGGAAGTGATGAGATATGATTTCACTTCAAGTATTTAAATCAAGCTTTGAAATTATCTTCCGGGAAAGAAAATGCGATAAAAATTAAACGGAAATGTTTCAACCATTTGTAAACGACATTTTGCTGAATCATTGGATGAATTACAAGCAGTAAATGACATAAATAGAGAAAATTTTAATGATGGTTTAAAACTGAACAGAAATAAAACAAAAGTAAGGCTTGTTTGTAACATTCTGAAAAAGATCATTAAAAATACCAAATAAGGAATTAGAGAAGTCCAAGAATCAATTTACTTAGGACAGGTGATAATATTAAAAAATCGCAGACATGAAATAAAATGTCGTATAATTTGAAGACTTAATGTCATTAATAAACAAAAATAGAGGTTAGATAAAAAGTACATTGGCAGTGGATATTGAATGTATAAAGCTTTGAAGTACGGCTGTGAAATCTAGAAATTAACAAAATATCCTAAAAGTCTAGAAATGAACGAAAGCGTTTAAAAATCTAGAAATTAACAAAATCGTCTAAAAATCTAGAAATGAATAAAAGCGTCTAAAAATTTAGAAATGAATGAAAGCGTCTAAAATCTAAAAATTAACAATATCATCTAAAAAATCTAGAAATGAACGAAAGCGACTAAGAATCTAGAAATTAACAAAATCGTCTAAAACTCTAGAAATTAACAAAATATCCTAAAAGTCTAGAAATGAACGAAAGCGTTTAAAAATCTAGAAATTAACAAAATCGCCAAAAAATCTAGAAATTAAAAAATCGTCTAAATTCAACAAATCAACAAAATCGCTTAAAAATCTAGAAATTAATGAAATCGCCTGTAATTCTAGCAAATTCTAGAAAAACGCCAAATCTAGAAATTAATAAAATAGCAACAAATCTCAGAATTTAAAAAAATTGGCACAAAACCAAGGAATTAAAAATTGCCTAAAAATCTAAAGACTTAACAAAATCACCCCCAAATCTAGAAATTAAAAAATCACCCCCAAATCTAGAAATTAACAAAATTGTCTAAAAAACTCCGAATGAACAAAATCAGCTAAATATCTAGACATTAAGAAAATCGCGTCGAAAGTCAGAATTGTATAATGGAAAGAGAAATGCTAGATATAATTCTAGAAAGAGAGAAAAAGATTAACATGGATGAAATTGAAGCGTTTGTTGAAAAGACAGAGCAGAGGATTGCACTCATCGTGGAAGGGTTTGCGAATGACCTTTGTCTAGCAGTCGTAGTCGACTAGCAATGGTTAATCATTGCGATCATGATTATATATTCATGTCAGTGTATGCAGATTTCGTTATTGGCAAGCTCATAAATGTGCTCGGACGTTCTGTGAGGTTCTATTATTAAAATGTAAAGGTCTCTCTCGTTTTGATGAAAAGAAAAATGGTTGAAAGTGAATTTGCTGCCGAAAAGCATCGAAACATAAACGCGATTCAACCCCAGAATAAAAAAAAATGGAAAAAACAAGTGCAGATAAATTCAATGTAGATCTGTTGCAAAAAGAGGAAAACAAAATTCTATGTTGGTAAAAAGCAACCACAGGAAAGTATTCCAAACAAGCAAGCCAAATTCACACGTCTTGTCTTAATATCCGAAACGCTATTCTCACGCGAACGACGACTTGACTAGAAACGATATTATTTACTCTTCTCCCCCACTTGAGAGATGTGACACAAGGTCTTTTTTAATGTGGGGAACCTGAGCGCGAACGCCCAGGTACTGGTCAAAACATTACCTATCCAGTGGATAGGTTCAGAACTGGTCTGAACTGGTCTTAATTGGTCATTACGCTCCCCAGCCAAAAGGCCGAGAAGCGATATTATTTACTCTTCTCCCCCACTTGAGAGAGATGTGACACAAGGTCTTTTTTAATGTGGGGAACCTGAGCGCGAACGCCCAGGTACTGGTCAAAACATTACCTATCCAGTGGATAGGTTCAGAACTGGTCTGAACTGGTCTTAATTGGTCATTACGCTCCCCAGCCAAAAGGCCGAGAAGCGATTTTATTTACTCTTCTCCCCCACTTGAGAGAGATGTGACACAAGGTCTTTTTTAATGTGGGGACCCTGAGCGCGAACGCCCAGGTACTGGTCAAAACATTACCTATCCAGTGGATAGGTTCAGAACTGGTCTGAACTGGTCTTAATTGGTCATTACGCTCCCCAGCCAAAAGGCCGAGAAGCGATTTTATTTACTCTTCTCCCCACTTGAGAGAGATGTGACACAAGGACTTTTTTAATGTGGGGACCCTGAGCGCGAACGCCCAGGTACTGGTCAAAACATTACCTATCCAGTGGATAGGTTCAGAACTGGTCTGAACTGGTCTTAATTGGTCATTACGCTCCCCAGCCAAAAGGCCGAGAAGCGATATTATTTACTCTTCTCCCCCACTTGAGAGAGATGTGACACAAGGTCTTTTTTAATGTGGGGAACCTGAGCGCGAACGCCCAGGTACTGGTCAAAACATTACCTATCCAGGTGGATAGGTTCAGAACTGGTCTGTACTGGTCTTATTTTGGTCATTTCGCTTCCCAGCCAAAAGGCCGAGAAGCGATATTATTTACTCTTCTCCCCCACTTGAGAGAGATGTGACACAAGGTCTTTTTTAATGTGGGGTTCCCGAGCGCGAACGCCCAGGTACTGGTCAAATATTACCTATCCACCGCGGTGGATAGGTTCAGAACTGGTCTGTACTGGTCTTATTTTGGTCATTTCGCTTCCCAGCCAAAAGGCCGAGAAGCGATTTTATTTACTCTTCTCCCCCACTTGAGAGAGATGTGACACAAGGTCTTTTTTAATGTGGGGTTCCCGAGCGCGAACGCCCAGGTACTGGTCAAATATTACCTATCCACCGCGGTGGATAGGTTCAGAACTGGTCTGTACTGGTCTTATTTTGGTCATTTCGCTTCCCAGCCAAAAGGCCGAGAAGCGATATTATTTACTCTTCTCCCCCACTTGAGAGAGATGTGACACAAGGTCTTTTTTAATGTGGGGTTCCCGAGCGCGAACGCCCAGGTACTGGTCAAATATTACCTATCCACCGCGGTGGATAGGTTCAGAACTGGTCTGTACTGGTCTTATTTTGGTCATTTCGCTTCCCAGCCAAAAGGCCGAGAAGCGATATTATTTACTCTTCTCCCCCACTTGAGAGAGATGTGACACAAGGTCTTTTTTAATGTGGGGTTCCCGAGCGCGAACGCCCAGGTACTGGTCAAATATTACCTATCCACTGCGGTGGATAGGTTCAGAACTGGTCTGTACTGGTCTTATTTTGGTCATTTCGCTTCCCAGCCAAAAGGCCGAGAAGCGATTTTATTTACTCTTCTCCCCCACTTGAGAGAGATGTGACACAAGGTCTTTTTTAATGTGGCGTTCCCGAGCGCGAACGCCCAGGTACTGGTCAAATATTACCTATCCACCGCGGTGGATAGGTTCAGAACTGGTCTGTACTGGTCTTATTTTGGTCATTTCGCTTCCCAGCCAAAAGGCCGAGAAGCGTTTATTTATTTGTAAAAATTACAAATTATGGCACAAGGCCGAAAAATGGGAGGGGGAACAAAACTTGGGATGGTCTTCAGTAACTCTATCCTATACCTAGCTAATCAGATTCACGACCCATACATACGTTACAATGATTCTCATTCACCATAAAACTTTGTCCATCAACACTCATACTTATCATGCACCACAATACCGCAAAACCATACCGAGGACCTACAAAACGCCCCAAATGTACATAAAAATTTGTGTTTTTACAATATTTTACAAAAATAGCTTTAAAAATTTTCACATGAAATGACATGATGGGAAGGGGGTATGAAGAAACAAAAAATCCCCAAAACAAAAACAATTTCAAATGAAAACATATACATAGTGTTAGTAAGACCCAAACACACCCTCATAAATAAAGAGGCCACTGTATTCTGCCTTAAAAGACAAAATCAAGTAGCTCTCTTTCTAACAGGGGAATGGAGAGGCGGGGTACAAAATAAATTGGACTGGAGAATATATAAGGCTGACCCAGCCGAGAATAAAAACGGGACAAAATAACAATGGACAATGGGAATCTCGCACTGGATCATAACAAAAGCAATGGAGCCGGGAACAGGCTAGGACAAACACATTCACTCACATTAACTAGGTACACAAAAAGTATTCTTACCTTAACCACGGGAGGGGTTCCAAAGGAATCCACCCCGATGCGACTAGCAGATCTAAAAGAGAAAATCAAGGCTAGCCCCGGTCACGCGAACCAGGCTCGCTGCATATATCCACCTTTCGCCAAAGTCTGTCGGGTGCAGCCGTTTCCGTTCAGTTCTAATCTTCATTTTGAGCTGGTGCTCAAAATATCGGATTAGATCCTGATCCGAAAGACGACCGCCCCGCAAGACTTCCTCCAGACGCGTCATCCAAATCACCATTCTAGCCGTGGCCAGTAGCGACAGAAACACCATCCGCTTCACTCCAGAGTACGGGGGCGACACATTGTCCACAGCGTATGCGCGATCAATGAGCACAAGCTCCCGCGGCGCGATACGAGCAGTCAACTCGCCGACACGCTCCCACAACGGGCGAACGCGCGAACAATGGAAGAAGGCGTGCGCAGACGTCTCCTTAATTCCAAGGTTGCAACGCTCACAATCTGGCAAATCCGCCAGGCCCATTGCGAAACGCTTGTCATTGAGCGACAGACCATTCCGAGCCAATCGCCAGGTCAGAGAAAACTCAGAGTTGCTGAGCCAGTCCGCACCTGGCGCCCAAGACCAATGAGAGCGGTACTCCACTCTCGACATGCCGAGCTTACTCCACAGCTTATCCTTCACGGCGCCCTCCACTAATCCCCGATAGAAGATTCTCCTAGGCCGTGAAAGGTCACTGGACCGTGGAATGGCCTGCAAGGCCGCCAGACATTCGAGCAGGAATTTCGGTCGCACCCAAGGCCTGACGGTCAGCCATAGGGTCGGGGGAGTGATAATAAGGCAAGGGAACATGTCCCTCACTACCCCCGCAAGCAACCGATCTTCCGACAACGCGCGCCTGAGGAATGCCAACCTCGAAGCGAGCACATGGCTCCTCAAGTGTGGCATCCCCAGACCCCCTTGACACGGACGGAGGCAACAGACTCCTTTGTCGACCATGTGTTTGCGTCCTCTCCACAGACAGGAGAATAGCAAACGCTCGAGCGCCTTCTCATGATCGTCACAAAGGGGAAGTACTGACAGCCGGTAAAGGATCCTGGGAAAGAGGTATGTATTACACACCTCCGCCAAGCCCTTCACGGAGAGACTCCGTCGACGCCAAGTCTTGACCGACGCGCCGACCTTTGCCAGTATTTCTGACCAGTTTTTCTCCAGCTGTAAGTCCGGACCGAACCAAATTCCGAGGATTTTGACCGGCCCGTCCGTCCAGCTGAAGGGCCCCGGGAGGGAAACACCCTTCCAGGCGCCTAACCGCAAGCCGGATGACTTGTCGCGGTTAATTCTGGCCCCTGTCACCTTCTCGTACCGTTCAAGCGCCTGTTGTACCGCCTCTATGTCCCTGCGGGAGGACACAAAGGTCGTTACGTCATCGGCGTACGCGGAAACCCTGGCTCGAGCTCCACCAGGGACAGCAATTCCACGCAGGACCGGACTGCCAGTCTCGTCCCTTAGCCGGCGAAGGAGGGGCTCCAACGCCAGGACGTAAAGGAGAGGCGACAGTGGACAACCCTGTCGGACCGACCTAGACAGCGCGAAAGCGCCCGACAGCTTCCCGTTCACCTGTACCACAGCCTTGGGGGAGCGATACAGAAGGCTAATCCAGCGGCTGAAGTCGGGTTTGAATCCGGCGGCCTGCAGGACAGCAGCCAGGTAGCCATGGTCAATCCTATCAAATGCCTTGGACTGATCCAAATTGATCAGCGCGGCCTCATCGTCGTCTTCTACACCCTCTATGATCGTGCGAATCAAGTGCAGGTTGCTCTGAATTGTTCGTCCCTTCACAGAACAAGTCTGATCCGGTTCCAACAGAGACTCGGCAACTAGCTGCAAGCGATTCGTCAGGATCTTGGCCAAAATCTTTAACTCTGTGTTTAGCAGAGTTATGGGCCTGTAATCGTCTAGTTCCCTCCCAACCTTCTTGCCTTTTCTCAACAGCGTGATCACGCCCCTGGTAATCCGACCGGGGATGGACCCCTGCCGAAACCAGTGGTTGAACACGACAGCCAAGATCGGGACAAAAAGGTGCGACATCCTCAAGTACAATTCATAGGGCAAACCATCCAAACCTGGCGACTTGCCACTGCCGACCTTCTTCAAAGCCGCGTAGATTTCGTCCTCCGTAATCTCCCCTTCGCAGCTAGCCGCTTCAGCCGGCAAAAGCCGGGGAAAGTCAGCCAAATAGCTGCGAAACTCCTCGTCGCGGAGACCAGGCTCCTTGGTAAAACGGTGTTCGAAATGCTGCCGGAACGCCTCGCACATGTCGTCAGTGGACCTAAGGAGATGTCCCTCCGGGTCGCGCACCTCTCGAATGTACCGGTCGCCGGCTCGGCGAATTTCTTCCTTGCGCAGTTCTGCGCCCATGTTCACAGCTTCGGAAGACATCTTGCTTAACTTATGTCTAATTACCTGGCCCATGTAGCGCCCGCTAGTCGAACGCTCCAGGGCCTCCCTGGCTACGGCTATTTCTAGGGGATCCCCACCAGCCTCCGCCCGGGAGAAATTAGATCTAAGTGTCTTTGCCTTCGCAGCCTTATCTAGGTTGAGCCGTTGGCTGTATTGGGTGGCGAAAGACCTAATGCTATCCTTAAGACTAGCCCACCACTTACTCCCAATGACTCGCCCAATTAACGCCCGCTGAACTACTCTAGTCAGCTGGTCACGAAAGTCCCGCCTGTCCAGTAAGGACTGATTGAACTTCCAATAACCAGCCAACCTAGGCCTAAATTCTAACACCACCCGGGCACAAACGAGTTTGTGGTCCGAGTAGCCTAACCAGTGGAACGTTGGACATTCTAAGAAGTCTATGTCGGCCACTCTCACTAACATCCTATCCAGGTACGCGGATACCCGGGTAGAAGGCCAATTAAGCGCCCACGTCCACATGCTCCCATCCGGATGATCGACCCGGTATCTATCGACGAGACCAAATTCGCCGATCAGATCAACCAGGCTACGATCACCACTCCTCCCGCTAGCGCCCCTTCCTCTATCCCATTTGGGGGTTAGGATGGCATTCCAGTCCCCAACTAAGATTAGCCGTGTTGAATCCACCATGAAGGGCTCCAACAGCCGAAAGAAAGAGACTCGCTCACCTTGATCGTTGGGCGCATAAACCGCAATCAGCCGGAACGACCTGCTTTTCACTGCAATATCGGCCACGATCAGCCGGCCCTCGGCACCGACATGGACAAGGTCAATCCTCGCGTCCAGGGTACGCTTGACCAGCAAAGAAACACCTCTGGCATGCCGGCTCCCATATGCTGAATAGACGACAAAGTCGTTAGACAGCACACACGAGTCGACTTCGCAAACAAAGTGAGTCTCTTGGATCGCGGCCACATCCACGCCGAAGGACAAGAGGTCACGAAGCAGGCGAGCCGCCTTACCCCGATCCCTCAGGCCCCTCGCATTCAAACTGGCTATCTTAATAGACATCTTTTAAACCTGAAACGAGAAAAAAGAAAAAACAGGCAACAAAGGCTCTCTAGTCACATACCGGGTAAAAATCTCTGGTAGAAGGGACCCCGACGGACTGTCCTAGGGAACCCGTTCCTACATCGGACGTAATCCGTCCGTCTAGGACAATCCCGCCGACGTCCGTGGGGTAAGTTAGTTTTACCACCCTATACAAACAGGGGTGGAGTAAAACAGGGAACCTCCCCGCACAATTTCTTGCCATTTTCTTCAATTCAGGAGTGTCCTCCTTAAACATTCTTATTTTGGGGTATAGTTTTTTAACCTCTGCAATATGGTCCCAGACCCGCAGGTTACCCCCGGTGTTTCGCACAAGGGTAATTACTCCTGGGGCCTGGGGAAAGTTCCTTGGGTCATCTGTTGACAGATCGTCCACAGAGGTTAGCCTTAACAGAGGCTTCAATAGTTTGCGCCTCTGGGACGACCACTCTGAAACAATGTCCTCATTTACCTTCATCAGCTCTTCCCCCTGGGGCAGGGCTTTTTTCTTTTTTGCCCGAGTGGGAGTGGGCATAGGAGAAGGGGTGGGAGTGGGGGTTACAGACACTGGTTTTAGAGGGGTCAATTTAAAGGTTGGGGACTGGGAAACCTTTTGCGGGGAAGAGGGAAGGCTCCTTGCCTTATCAGCATAGGAATGTCTTTCCGGGGATACCGGTAGTGAAACACATTTTCCTGGGGTTTTTCTCTCCCTGCTCCTGCTTCTTCGCCGACTTTTTATGACGTCGTGATGCTCCTCCTCCTCCTCTCTGCCCCGCTTCAGTGACGCTGCTCTTTCTGTCTCCATCTTTTCTATCACCGCTTCCGTTTTTTGAGGGGATTCCTTTTCCTTCCCCTTTTTGGAGGGCGACTTTGCCAAAGCGGCCTCCCTTGGCTTTGCCGGTGCCTTGGGTGGTGATAGCACCTTCGGCGGTGAAGGCATTTTAGGCTTCTTCCTCGCCACCACCTGCCAATCTCCCTCCTTGTTTGCTCCCGGTGCTGGTGATGTTGCTGCTGGTGCTGGTGTTGATGTAGGTGATGCAGGTTTTCTCTTCTCCGAAGGCCCGTCCTGCTGCTTGGTTGGTTGGGTCTTGGGGGCCGGATTCTTTGCCGTGCACGCCTTGGCGACGTGATCCGCCGCCCCACAGACCCAACAGCAAGGTTTCCTGCCCTCAACTATCACAAAGATAACTCGCTTCCTGCAGGTGAGGATGTTTGGTATTTCCGCTATCTGTTTTTGGGCGAGGGTCACCTGCAGGACCATGTCCCCGGTCAGGAAACCCGCCTTCGAGCGCAATGACGACACCTCAGCGACCTTTCCATATTGTGCGAAAAAGGCCCCGATGTGGTCCTGGGAAATGTCCATGGGGACGCCGTGCAAAGTTATTTTTGCCTTGCGTGTCCCCATGTATACCGTCTGGAACTGGAGTGTTTTGCTCTCCAGGACCACACCAGCCAGCTGCTTGGCCTCCTCGGCCGTGCCAAGCAGGACGTCCCACATTGCGCTACTTCGTCTCACTACGGCCTTTGCTTTTATCTTGAGGGTCCTGACGGCCTCCTCGAAAGCATCCCTGCTAATCCCCACAAACTTGTGGGTCTTGAGGTCTTTTGTGATCAGGGATATGGTTTTCGTTTCGATGGCCGCCAACTCCTCTGGCACCGACAACAGCTCTGTGCCAACAATGTATTCTGCGTATTTTTTCCGCAAGTCTTCGTAATAAGCTTCCCCCTTCATCGGGACCTTTCCTCCTTTCCAACCGGAGGTAGAAGGTTTGGGGGATCCAGGTGCTGCTGCTGCCGGTGCAGGTCCGGGTCCTGCTGCTGGTCCTGGTACTTCTACTGGTGCAGGTATGGAGGGTGACTCCCGTGGCGGTAGTTGCCAGTCACCCTCCTTCCCTCCCACCGAGGCCGTGGTGGGAGGAACGATCACATTAGGCCTATCGGAGGCCATTGCCTCCTAAGAGGCCGAACACAGGACAACTGTTCCGGAGTTCCGCACCGTACCAGATACTCGACTGGCGAAACTCTCAGCCCGGGCAATAAACCCAGGTGGACACAGAAGCCACCGAACGCAAAACACAAAGAAACAGTAAAAGTCGCAAGGAACAGATACTACACTTTGATCTTGGCCAAAAGGCCGAGAAGCGTCTATTTATTGCGCAAAAATACACAATTGTGGCACAAGGCCGAAAAATGGGAGGGGGAACAAAACTTGGGAAGGTCTTCAATACTCTATCCTATATCTAGCTAATCAGATTCACGACCCATACATACGTTACAATGATTCTCATTCACCATAAAAATTTGTCCATCAACACTCATACTCATCAGGCACCAAAATACCGCAAAACCATACCGGGGACCTAAAAACGCCCCAAATGTACATAAAAATTTGTGTTTATACAATATTTTACAAAAATATATTTAAAAATTGTACATGAAATGACATGATGGGAAGGGGAAATGAAGAAACAAAAACCCCAAAACAAAAAACATTTCAAATGAATACATATACATAGTGTTAGTAAGACCCAAACACACCCACAAAATTAAAGAGGCCGCTGTATTCTGTCTTGAAAGACAAAATCAAGAAGCACTCTTTCTAAGGGGAATGGAGAGGCAGGGTACAAAATAAATGGGACTGGAGAATATATAAGGCTGACCCAGCCGAGAATAAAACGGGACAAAATAACAAAGGACAATGGGAATCTCGGACTGGATCATAACAAAAGCAATGGAGCCGGGACCAGGCTGGGACAAACACATTCACTCACATTAACTAGATACACAAAAGAATACTAACCTTAACCACGGGAGGGGTTCCAAAGGAATCCACCCCGATGCGACTAGCAGATCTAAAAGAGAAAATCAAGGCTAGCCCCGGTCACACGAACCAGGCTCGCTGCATATATCCACCTTTCGCCAAAGTCTGTCGGGTGCAGCCGTTTCCGTTCAGTTCTAATCTTCATTTTGAGCTGATGCTCAAAATATCGGATTAGATCCTGATCCGAAAGACGGCCGCCCCGCAAGACTTCCTCCAGTCGCGTCGTCCATATCACCATTCTAGCCGTGGCCAGTAGCGACAGAAACACCATCCGCTTCACTCCAGAGTACGGGGGCGACACATTGTCCACAGCGTATGCGCGGTCAATGGGCACGAGCTCCCGCGGCGCGATACGAGCAGTCAACTCGCCGACACGCTCCCACAACGGGCGAACGCGCGAACAATGGAAGAAGGCGTGCGCAGACGTCTCCTTAATTCCAAGGTTGCAACGCTCACAATCTGGCAAATCCGCCAGGCCCATTGCGAAACGCTTGTCATTGAGAGACAAACCATTCCGAGCCAATCGCCAGGTCAGAGAAAACTCAGAGTTGCTGAGCCAGTCCGCACCTGGCGCCCAAGACCAATGAGAGCGGTACTCCACCCTCGACATGCCGAGCTTACTCCACAGCTTATCCTTCACGGCGCCCTCCACTAATCCCCGATAGAAGATTCTCCTAGGCCGTGAAAGGTCACTGGACCGTGGAATGGCCTGCAAGGCCGCCAGACATTCGAGCAGGAATTTCGGTCGCACCCAAGGCCTGACGGTCAGCCATAGGGTCGGGGGAGTGATAGTAAGGCAAGGGAACATGTCCCTCACTACCCCCGCAAGCAACCGATCTTCCTCCAACGCGCGCCTGAGGAATGCCAACCTCGAAGCGAGCACATGGCTCCTCAAGTGTGGCATCCCCAGACCCCCTTGACACGGACGGAGGCAACAGACTCCTTTGTCGACCATGTGTTTGCGTCCTCTCCACAGACAGGAGAATAGCAAACGCTCGAGCGCCTTCTCATGATCGTCACAAAGGGGTAGTACTGACAGCCGGTAAAGGATCATGGGAAAGAGGTATGTATTACACACCTCCGCCAAGCCCTTCACGGAGAGACTCCGTCGACGCCAAGTCTTGACCGACGCGCCGACCTTTGCCAGTATTTCTGACCAGTTTTTCTCCAGCTGTAAGTCCGGACCGAACCAAATTCCGAGGATTTTGACCGGCCCGTCCGTCCAGCTGAAGGGCCCCGGGAGGGAAACACCCTTCCAGGCGCCTAACCGCAAGCCGGATGACTTGTCGCGGTTAATTCTGGCCCCTGTCACCTTCTCGTACCGTTCAAGCGCCTGTTGTACCGCCTCTATGTCCCTGCGGGAGGACACAAAGGTCGTTACGTCATCGGCGTACGCGGAAACCCTGGCTCGAGCTCCACCAGGGACAGCAATTCCACGCAGGACCGGACTGCCAGTCTCGTCCCTTAGCCGGCGAAGGAGGGGCTCCAACGCCAGGACGTAAAGGAGAGGCGACAGTGGACAACCCTGTCGGACCGACCTAGACAGCGCGAAAGCGCCCGACAGCTTCCCGTTCACCTGTACCACAGCCTTGGGGGGAGCGATACAGAAGGCTAATCCAGCGGCTGAAGTCGGGTTTGAATCCGGCGGCCTGCAGGACAGCAGCCAGGTAGCCATGGTCAATCCTATCAAATGCCTTGGACTGATCCAAATTGATCAGCGCGGCCTCATCGTCGTCTTCTACACCCTCTATGATCGTGCGAATCAAGTGCAGGTTGCTCTGAATTGTTCGTCCCTTCACAGAACAAGTCTGATCCGGTTCCAACAGAGACTCGGCAACTAGCTGCAAGCGGTTCGTCAGGATCTTGGCCAAAATCTTTAACTCTGTGTTTAGCAGAGTTATGGGCCTGTAATCGTCTAGTTCCCTCCCAACCTTCTTGCCTTTTCTCAACAGCGTGATCACGCCCCTGGTGATCCGACCGGGGATGGACCCCTGCCGAAACCAGTGGTTGAACACGACAGCCAAGATCGGGACAAAAAGGTGCGACATCCTCAAGTACAATTCATAGGGCAAACCATCCAAACCTGGCGACTTGCCACTGCCGACCTTCTTCAAAGCCGCGTAGATTTCGTCCTCCGTAATCTCCCCTTCGCAGCTAGCCGCTTCAGCCGGCAAAAGCCGGGGAAAGTCAGCCAAATAGCTGCGAAACTCCTCGACACGGAGACCAGGCTCCTTGGTAAACCGGTGTTCGAAATGCTGCCGGAACGCCCCGCACATGTCGTCAGTGGACCTAAGGAGATGTCCCTCCGGGTCGCGCACCTCTCGAATGTACCGGTCGCCGGCTCGGCGAATTTCTTCCTTGCGCAATTCTGCGCCCATGTTCACAGCTTCGGAAGACATCTTGCTTAACTTATGTCTAATTACCTGGCCCATGTAGCGCCCGCTAGTCGAACGCTCCAGGGCCTCCCTGGCTACGGCTATTTCTAGGGGATCCCCAACCAGCCTCCGCCCGGGAGAAATTAGATCTAAGTGTCTTTGCCTTCGCAGCCTTATCTAGGTTGAGCCGTTGGCTGTATTGGGTGGCGAAAGACCTAATGCTATCCTTAAGACTAGCCCACCACTTACTCCCAATGACTCGCCCAATTAACGCCCGCTGAACTACTCTAGTCAGCTGGTCACGAAAGTCCCGCCTGTCCAGTAAGGACTGATTGAACTTCCAATAACCAGCCAACCTAGGCCTAAATTCTAACACCACCCGGGCACAAACGAGTTTGTGGTTCCGAGTAGCCTAACCAGTGGAACGTTGGACATTCTAAGAAGTCTATGTCGGCCACTCTCACTAACATCCTATCCAGGTACGCGGATACCCGGGTAGAAGGCCAATTAAGCGCCCACGTCCACATGCTCCCATCCGGATGATCGACCCGGTATCTATCGACGAGACCAAATTCGCCGATCAGATCAACCAGGCTACGATCACCACTCCTCCCGCTAGCGCCCCTTCCTCTATCCCATTTGGGGGTTAGGATGGCATTCCAGTCCCCAACTAAGATTAGCCGTGTTGAATCCACCATGAAGGGCTCCAACAGCCGAAAGAAAGAGACTCGCTCACCTTGATCGTTGGGCGCATAAACCGCAATCAGCCGGAACGGCCTGCTTTTCACTGCAATATCGGCCACGATCAGCCGGCCCTCGGCACCGACATGGACAAGGTCAATCCTCGCGTCCAGGGTACGCTTGACCAGCAAAGAAACACCTCTGGCATGCCGGCTCCCATATGCTGAATAGACGACAAAGTCGTTAGCCAGCACACACGAGTCGACTTCGCAAACAAAGTGAGTCTCTTGGATCGCGGCCACATCCACGCCGAAGGACAAGAGGTCACGAAGCAGGCGAGCCGCCTTACCCCGATCCCTCAGGCCCCTCGCATTCAAACTGGCTATCTTAATAGACATCTTTTAAACCTGAAAAAGAAAAAAGAAAAACAGGCAACAAAGGCTCTCTAGTCACATACCGGGTAAAAATCTCTGGTAGAAGGGACCCCGACGGACTGTCCTAGGGACCCAGTTCCTACATCGGACGTAATCCGTCCGTCTAGGACAATTCCGCCGACGTCCGTGGGGTAGTTTAGTTTTACCACCCTATATAAACTGGGGTGGAGCAAAACCGGGAACCGCCCCGCACAATTCTTGCTCATTTTCTTTAGTTCAGGTGTGTTCTCCTGAACCATCCTGATTTTTGGATAATGTTTCTTTACTTCATAAATGTGGTCCCAGACCCTCAGGTTACCCCCGGTATTGCGTACCAGGGTAATTATTCCTGGGGCCTGGGAAAAGTTCCTTGGGTCCTCGGTGGATCGGCCGTCCACCGAGGTCAGCCTCAGCAGGGGTTTTAATAATTTCCGCCTCTGAGAGGACCACTCAGAGTCAATGTCCTCTCTCACTCTCATGAGCTCTTCCCCCTGGGGCAGGGCTTTTTTCTTTTTTGCCCGAGCGGGAGTGGGCATAGGAGAGGGGGTGGGAGTGGGGGTTAAAGATACAGGCCTCAGAGGGGTCAAATTAAAGGTTGGGGACTGGGAAGCTTTCCGCGGGGAAGAGGGAAGGCTCCTTGCTTTTTCAGCGTAGGATTTTCTTACCGGTGATACCGGCAACGATGTGCATTTGTCCACCGGAGTTCTTCTTTCCCTGCTTCGGCTCCTGCGACGACTCTTTATAACATCATGTTGCTCCTCCTCCTCATCCCTTCCACGTTTTAGGGATGCCGACCGCTCTGTCTCCATTTCTTCCACCGAATCCGTTTTTGGGGGAGGTTTGCATCCCTTCCCCTGTTTGGGGGGCGATTTTTCCACAGTAGGCTCCTTTGGTTTTGAAGGAGCCTTGGCAGGTGACGGCACTTTCGACGGAGAAGGCGTTTTAGCCTTCTTCTTCCCCACCACCTGCCACTCGCCCTCCTTGTTCGCCCTTGGTGCTGGTGCTGGTGGTGCTGGTGTTGGTGCTGCCGGAGACGCTGGGGCTGGTACTTCCGGCTTCTTGGTTGGCTGGGTCTTTGGGGCCGGATTCTTTGTTGGGCACGCCTTGGCGACGTGATCCGCCGCCCCACAGACCCAACAGCAGGGTTTCCTGCCCTCCACAATTACAAATATGGCGCGCTTCCTGCAGGTGAGGATGTTAGGAATTTCCTTAATCTTCTCCTTTGAAAGGGTCACCTGCAGGACCATATCTCCGGTCAGGAAACCCGCCTTTGATCGTAGAGAAGAGACCTCAGCCACCTTTCCGTATTGGGCAAAGAAGGCTCCAATATGGTTTTCCGAGATGTCCATGGGGACGCCGTGCAATGTAATCTTTACCTTGCGCGTCCCCATGTATTCTGTTTGGAACTGGAGGGTCTTGGTTTCAAGAACCACTCCAGCCAAACGCCTAGCCTCCTCCGATGTGCCAAGCAGGACATCCCAACTTGCGTTGCTTCGCCTTGCCACTGCTTTAGCCTTAATGTTCAGGGACCCGATGGCTTCTTCAAGGCAATCCCTGCTGATGCCCACGAACTTCTTAGACTTCAGGTCCTTGGTGTACAAAGATATTATTCGGGCCTCAATGTCGGCCAACTCCTCGGGCACCGACAACAGCTCCGTGCCTTTAATATAGCTGGCATATTTCTGCCGTTGGTCCTCATAGTACTCTTCCCCTTTTTTGGGTACCTTTCCTCCTTTTCCATCCGGAGGTAGAAGGTTTGGGGGAAGCTGGAGCTGCTGCCGGTGCCGATACTGGTCCGGATCCTGGTGCTGGTCCTGGTACTGCTGGAACTGAGGGTGACTCCCGTGGTGGTCCTGGTACTGCTGGAAATGAGGGTGACTCCCGTGGCGGTAATTGCCAGTCACCCTCCTTTCCCCCCACCGAGGCCGTGGTGGGAGGAACGATCACATTAGGCCTATCGGAGGCCATTGCCTCCTAAGAGGCCACTCACCTGGCAACTGTTCCGGAGTTCCGCACCGTACCAGATACTCGACTGGCGAAACTCTTAGCCCGGGCAATAAACCCAGGTGGACACAGAAGCCACCGAAAGCAAAACACAAAGCAACAGTAAAAGTCGCAAGGAACAGATACTACACTTTGATCTTGGCCAAAAGGCCGAGAAGCGTTTATTTATTTGTAAAAATTTACAAATTATGGCACAAGGCCGAAAAATGGGAGGGGGAACAAAACTTGGGATGGTCTTCAGTAACTCTATCCTATACCTAGCTAATCAGATTCACGACCCATACATACGTTACAATGATTCTCATTCACCATAAAAATTTGTCCATCAACACTCATACTTATCATGCACCACAATACCGCAAATCCATACCGAGGACCTACAAAACGCCCCAAATGTACATAAAAATTTGTGTTTTTACAATATTTTACAAAAATAGCTTTTAAAAATTTTCACATGAAATGACATGATGGGAAGGGGGTATGAAGAAACAAAAATTCCCCAAAACAAAAACAATTTCAAATGAAAACATATACATAGTGTTAGTAAGACCCAAACACACCCTCATAAATAAAGAGGCCACTGTATTCTGCCTTAAAAGACAAAATCAAGTAGCTCTCTTTCTAACAGGGGAATGGAGAAGCGGGGTACAAAATAAATTGGACTGGAGAATATATAAGGCTGACCCAGCCGAGAATAAAAACGGGACAAAATAACAATGGACAATGGGAATCTCGCACTGGATCATAACAAAAGCAATGGAGCCTGGAACAGGCTAGGACAAACACATTCACTCACATTAACTAGGTACACAAAAAGAATTCTTACCTTAACCACGGGAAGGGTTCCAAAGGAATCCACCCCGATGCGACTAGCAGATCTAAAAGAGAAAATCAAGGCTAGCCCCGGTCACGCGAACCAGGCTCGCTGCATATATCCACCTTTCGCCAAAGTCTGTCGGGTGCAGCCGTTTCCGTTCAGTTCTAATCTTCATTTTGAGCTGGTGCTCAAAATATCGGATTAGATCCTGATCCGAAAGACGGCCGCCCCGCAAGACTTCCTCCAGACGCGTCATCCAAATCACCATTCTAGCCGTGGCCAGTAGCGACAGAAACACCATCCGCTTCACTCCAGAGTACGGGGGCGACACATTGTCCACAGCGTATGCGCGATCAATGAGCACGAGCTCCCGCGGCGCGATACGAGCAGTCAACTCGCCGACACGCTCCCACAACGGGCGAACGCGCGAACAATGGAAGAAGGCGTGCGCAGACGTCTCCTTAATTCCAAGGTTGCAACGCTCACAATCTGGCAAATCCGCCAGGCCCATTGCGAAACGCTTGTCATTGAGCGACAGACCATTCCGAGCCAATCGCCAGGTCAGAGAAAACTCAGAGTTGCTGAGCCAGTCCGCACCTGGCGCCCAAGACCAATGAGAGCGGTACTCCACCCTCGACATGCCGAGCTTACTCCACAGCTTATCCTTCACGGCGCCCTCCACTAATCCCCGATAGAAGATTCTCCTAGGCCGTGAAAGGTCACTGGACCGTGGAATGGCCTGCAAGGCCGCCAGACATTCGAGCAGGAATTTCGGTCGCACCCAAGGCCTGACGGTCAGCCATAGGGTCGGGGGAGTGATAGTAAGGCAAGGGAACATGTCCCTCACTACCCCCGCAAGCAACCGATCTTCCTCCAACGCGCGCCTGAGGAATGCCAACCTCGAAGCGAGCACATGGCTCCTCAAGTGTGGCATCCCCAGACCCCCTTGACACGGACGGAGGCAACAGACTCCTTTGTCGACCATGTGTTTGCGTCCTCTCCACAGACAGGAGAATAGCAAACGCTCGAGCGCCTTCTCATGATCGTCACAAAGGGGAAGTACTGACAGCCGGTAAAGGATCCTGGGAAAGAGGTATGTGTTACACACCTCCGCCAAGCCCTTCACGGAGAGACTCCGTCGACGCCAAGTCTTGACCGACGCGCCGACCTTTGCCAGTATTTCTGACCAGTTTTTCTCCAGCTGTAAGTCCGGACCGAACCAAATTCCGAGGATTTTGACCGGCCCGTCCGTCCAGCTGAAGGGCCCCGGGAGGGAAACACCCTTCCAGGCGCCTAACCGCAAGCCGGATGACTTGTCGCGGTTAATTCTGGCCCCTGTCACCTTCTCGTACCGTTCAAGCGCCTGTTGTACCGCCTCTATGTCCCTGCGGGAGGACACAAAGGTCGTTACGTCATCGGCGTACGCGGAAACCCTGGCTCGAGCTCCACCAGGGACAGCAATTCCACGCAGGACCGGACTGCCAGTCTCGTCCCTTAGCCGGCGAAGGAGGGGCTCCAACGCCAGGACGTAAAGGAGAGGCGACAGTGGACAACCCTGTCGGACCGACCTAGACAGCGCGAAAGCGCCCGACAGCTTCCCGTTCACCTGTACCACAGCCTTGGGGGAGCGATACAGAAGGCTAATCCAGCGGCTGAAGTCGGGTTTGAATCCGGCGGCCTGCAGGACAGCAGCCAGGTAGCCATGGTCAATCCTATCAAATGCCTTGGACTGATCCAAATTGATCAGCGCGGCCTCATCGTCGTCTTCTACACCCTCTATGATCGTGCGAATCAAGTGCAGGTTGCTCTGAATTGTTCGTCCCTTCACAGAACAAGTCTGATCCGGTTCCAACAGAGACTCGGCAACTAGCTGCAAGCGGTTCGTCAGGATCTTGGCCAAAATCTTTAACTCTGTGTTTAGCAGAGTTATGGGCCTGTAATCGTCTAGTTCCCTCCCAACCTTCTTGCCTTTTCTCAACAGCGTGATCACGCCCCTGGTAATCCGACCGGGGATGGACCCCTGCCGAAACCAGTGGTTGAACACGACAGCCAAGATCGGGACAAAAAGGTGCGACATCCTCAAGTACAATTCATAGGGCAAACCATCCAAACCTGGCGACTTGCCACTGCCGACCTTCTTCAAAGCCGCGTAGATTTCGTCCTCCGTAATCTCCCCTTCGCAGCTAGCCGCTTCAGCCGGCAAAAGCCGGGGAAAGTCAGCCAAATAGCTGCGAAACTCCTCGTCGCGGAGACCAGGCTCCTTGGTAAAACGGTGTTCGAAATGCTGCCGGAACGCCTCGCACATGTCGTCAGTGGACCTAAGGAGATGTCCCTCCGGGTCGCGCACCTCTCGAATGTACCGGTCGCCGGCTCGGCGAATCTCTTCCTTGCGCAGTTCTGCGCCCATGTTCACAGCTTCGGAAGACATCTTGCTTAACTTATGTCTAATTACCTGGCCCATGTAGCGCCCGCTAGTCGAACGCTCCAGGGCCTCCCTGGCTACGGCTATTTCTAGGGGATCCCCACCAGCCTCCGCCCGGGAGAAATTAGATCTAAGTGTCTTTGCCTTCGCAGCCTTATCTAGGTTGAGCCGTTGGCTGTATTGGGTGGCGAAAGACCTAATGCTATCCTTAAGACTAGCCCACCACTTACTCCCAATGACTCGCCCAATTAACGCCCGCTGAACTACTCTAGTCAGCTGGTCACGAAAGTCCCGCCTGTCCAGTAAGGACTGATTGAACTTCCAATAACCAGCCAACCTAGGCCTAAATTCTAACACCACCCGGGCACAAACGAGTTTGTGGTCCGAGTAGCCTAACCAGTGGAACGTTGGACATTCTAAGAAGTCTATGTCGGCCACTCTCACTAACATCCTATCCAGGTACGCGGATACCCGGGTAGAAGGCCAATTAAGCGCCCACGTCCACATGCTCCCATCCGGATGATCGACCCGGTATCTATCGACGAGACCAAATTCGCCGATCAGATCAACCAGGCTACGATCACCACTCCTCCCGCTAGCGCCCCTTCCTCTATCCCATTTGGGGGTTAGGATGGCATTCCAGTCCCCAACTAAGATTAGCCGTGTTGAATCCACCATGAAGGGCTCCAACAGCCGAAAGAAAGAGACTCGCTCACCTTGATCGTTGGGCGCATAAACCGCAATCAGCCGGAACGACCAGCTTTTCACTGCAATATCGGCCACGATCAGCCGGCCCTCGGCACCGACATGGACAAGGTCAATCCTCGCGTCCAGGGTACGCTTGACCAGCAAAGAAACACCTCTGGCATGCCGGCTCCCATATGCTGAATAGACGACAAAGTCGTTAGACAGCACACACGAGTCGACTTCGCAAACAAAGTGAGTCTCTTGGATCGCGGCCACATCCACGCCGAAGGACAAGAGGTCACGAAGCAGGCGAGCCGCCTTACCCCGATCCCTCAGGCCCCTCGCATTCAAACTGGCTATCTTAATAGACATCTTTTAAACCTGAAACGAGAAAAAAGAAAAAACAGGCAACAAAGGCTCTCTAGTCACATACCGGGTAAAAATCTCTGGTAGAAGGGACCCCGACGGACTGTCCTAGGGAACCCGTTCCTACATCGGACGTAATCCGTCCGTCTAGGACAATCCCGCCGACGTCCGTGGGGTAAGTTAGTTTTACCACCCTATACAAACAGGGGTGGAGTAAAACAGGGAACCTCCCCGCACAATTTCTTGCCATTTTCTTCAATTCAGGAGTGTCCTCCTTAAACATTCTTATTTTGGGGTATAGTTTTTTAACCTCTGCAATATGGTCCCAGACCCGCAGGTTACCCCCGGTGTTTCGCACAAGGGTAATTACTCCTGGGGCCTGGGGAAAGTTCCTTGGGTCATCTGTTGACAGATCGTCCACAGAGGTTAGCCTTAACAGAGGCTTCAATAGTTTGCGCCTCTGGGACGACCACTCTGAAACAATGTCCTCATTTACCTTCATCAGCTCTTCCCCCTGGGGCAGGGCTTTTTTCTTTTTTGCCCGAGTGGGAGTGGGCATAGGAGAAGGGGTGGGAGTGGGGGTTACAGACACTGGTTTTAGAGGGGTCAATTTAAAGGTTGGGGACTGGGAAACCTTTTGCGGGGAAGAGGGAAGGCTCCTTGCCTTATCAGCATAGGAATGTCTTTCCGGGGATACCGGTAGTGAAACACATTTTCCTGGGGTTTTTCTCTCCCTGCTCCTGCTTCTTCGCCGACTTTTTATGACGTCGTGATGCTCCTCCTCCTCCTCTCTGCCCCGCTTCAGTGACGCTGCTCTTTCTGTCTCCATCTTTTCTATCACCGCTTCCGTTTTTTGAGGGGATTCCTTTTCCTTCCCCTTTTTGGAGGGCGACTTTGCCAAAGCGGCCTCCCTTGGCTTTGCCGGTGCCTTGGGTGGTGATAGCACCTTCGGCGGTGAAGGCATTTTAGGCTTCTTCCTCGCCACCACCTGCCAATCTCCCTCCTTGTTTGCTCCCGGTGCTGGTGATGTTGCTGCTGGTGCTGGTGTTGATGTAGGTGATGCAGGTTTTCTCTTCTCCGAAGGCCCGTCCTGCTGCTTGGTTGGTTGGGTCTTGGGGGCCGGATTCTTTGCCGTGCACGCCTTGGCGACGTGATCCGCCGCCCCACAGACCCAACAGCAAGGTTTCCTGCCCTCAACTATCACAAAGATAACTCGCTTCCTGCAGGTGAGGATGTTTGGTATTTCCGCTATCTGTTTTTGGGCGAGGGTCACCTGCAGGACCATGTCCCCGGTCAGGAAACCCGCCTTCGAGCGCAATGACGACACCTCAGCGACCTTTCCATATTGTGCGAAAAAGGCCCCGATGTGGTCCTGGGAAATGTCCATGGGGACGCCGTGCAAAGTTATTTTTGCCTTGCGTGTCCCCATGTATACCGTCTGGAACTGGAGTGTTTTGCTCTCCAGGACCACACCAGCCAGCTGCTTGGCCTCCTCGGCCGTGCCAAGCAGGACGTCCCACATTGCGCTACTTCGTCTCACTACGGCCTTTGCTTTTATCTTGAGGGTCCTGACGGCCTCCTCGAAAGCATCCCTGCTAATCCCCACAAACTTGTGGGTCTTGAGGTCTTTTGTGATCAGGGATATGGTTTTCGTTTCGATGGCCGCCAACTCCTCTGGCACCGACAACAGCTCTGTGCCAACAATGTATTCTGCGTATTTTTTCCGCAAGTCTTCGTAATAAGCTTCCCCCTTCATCGGGACCTTTCCTCCTTTCCAACCGGAGGTAGAAGGTTTGGGGGATCCAGGTGCTGCTGCTGCCGGTGCAGGTCCGGGTCCTGCTGCTGGTCCTGGTACTTCTACTGGTGCAGGTATGGAGGGTGACTCCCGTGGCGGTAGTTGCCAGTCACCCTCCTTCCCTCCCACCGAGGCCGTGGTGGGAGGAACGATCACATTAGGCCTATCGGAGGCCATTGCCTCCTAAGAGGCCGAACACAGGACAACTGTTCCGGAGTTCCGCACCGTACCAGATACTCGACTGGCGAAACTCTCAGCCCGGGCAATAAACCCAGGTGGACACAGAAGCCACCGAACGCAACACAAAGAAACAGTAAAAGTCGCAAGGAACAGATACTACACTTTGATCTTGGCCAAAAGGCCGAGAAGCGTCTATTTATTGCGCAAAAATACACAATTGTGGCACAAGGCCGAAAAATGGGAGGGGGAACAAAACTTGGGAAGGTCTTCAATACTCTATCCTATATCTAGCTAATCAGATTCACGACCCATACATACGTTACAATGATTCTCATTCACCATAAAAATTTGTCCATCAACACTCATACTCATCAGGCACCAAAATACCGCAAAACCATACCGGGGACCTAAAAACGCCCCAAATGTACATAAAAATTTATGTTTATACAATATTTTACAAAAATATATTTAAAAAATTGTACATGAAATGACATGATGGGAAGGGGAAATGAAGAAACAAAAACCCCAAAACAAAAAACATTTCAAATGAATACATATACATAGTGTTAGTAAGACCCAAACACACCCACAAAATTAAAGAGGCCGCTGTATTCTGTCTTGAAAGACAAAATCAAGAAGCACTCTTTCTAAGGGGAATGGAGAGGCAGGGTACAAAATAAATGGGACTGGAGAATATATAATACTGACCCAGACGAGAATAAAAAGGGGACAAAATAACAATGGAAAATGGGAATCTCGAACTGGATCATAACAAAAGCAGTGAAGCCGGGAACAGGCCGGGACAAACCCATTCACTCACATTAACTAGATACACAAAAGAATTCTTACCTTAACCACGGGAGGGGTTCCAAAGGAATCCACCCCGATGCGACTAGCAGATCTAAAAAAGAAAATCAAGGCTAGCCCCGGTCACACGAACCAGGCTCGCTGCAATTATCCACCTTTCGCTGAACTCTGTCGGGTGCAGCCGTTTCCGTTCAGTTCTAATCTTCATTTTGAGCTGGTGCTCAAAATATCGGATTAGATCCTGATCCGAAAGACGACCGCCCCGCAAGACTTCCTCCAGACGCGTCATCCAAATCACCATTCTAGCCGTGGCCAGTAACGACAGAAACACCATCCGCTTCACTCCAGAGTACGGGGGCGACACATTGTCCACAGCGTATGCGCGATCAATGAGCACAAGCTCCCGCGGAGCGATACGAGCAGTCAACTCGCCGACACGCTCCCACAACGGGCGAACGCGCAAACAATGGAAGAAGGCGTGCGCAGACGTCTCCTTAATTCCAAGGTTGCAACGCTCACAATCTGGCAAATCCGCCAGGCCCATTGCGAAACGCTTGTCATTGAGAGACAAACCATTCCGAGCCAATCGCCAGGTCAGAGAAAACTCAGAGTTGCTGAGCCAATCCGCACCTGGCGCCCAAGACCAATGAGAGCGGTACTCCACTCTCGACATGCCGAGCTTACTCCACAGCTTATCCTTCACGGCACCCTCCACTAATCCCCGATAGAAGATTTTCCTAGGCTGTGAAAGGTCACTGGACCGTGGAATGGCCTTTAGGGCCTCCAGACATTCGAGCAGGAATTTCGGTCGGACCCATGGCCTAACGGTAAGCCACAGGACCGGGGGAGTGATGGTGAGGCAAGGGAACATGTCCCTCACTACCCCCGCAAGCAACCGATCTTCCTCCAACGCGCGCCTGAGAAATGCCAACCTCGAAGCGAGCACGTGGCTCCTCAAGTGCGGCATTCCCAGACCCCCATGACACGGACGGAGGCAACAGACTCCTTTGTCGACCATGTGTTTGCGTCCTCTCCACAGACAGGAGAATAGCAAACGCTCGAGCGCCTTCTCATGATCGTCACAAAGGGGAAGTACTGACAGCCGGTAAAGGATCCTGGGAAAGAGGTATGTGACACACACCTCCGCCAGGCCCTTCACGGAGAGACTCCGTCGACGCCAAGTCTTGACCGACGCGCCGACCTTTGCCAGTATTTCTGACCAGTTTTTCTCCAACTGTAAGTCCGGACCGAACCAAATTCCGAGGATTTTGACCGGCCCGTCCGTCCAGCTGAAGGGCCCCGGGAGGGAAACACCCTTCCAGGCACCTAACCGCAAGCCGGATGACTTGTCGCAGTTAATTCTGGCCCCTGTCACCTGCTCGTACCGTTCAAGCGCCTGCTGTACCGCCTCTATGTCCCTGCGGGAGGACACAAAGGTCGTTACGTCATCGGCGTACGCGGAAACCCTGGCTCGAGCTCCACCAGGGATAGCGATTCCACGCAGGACCGGACTGCACGCCTCGTCCCTTAGCCGACGAAGTAGCGGCTCCAACGCCAGGACGTAAAGGAGAGGCGACAGTGGACAACCCTGTCGGACCGACCTAGACAGCGCGAAAGCGCTCGACAGCTTCCCGTTCACCTGTACCACAGCCTTGGGGGAGCGATACAGAAGGCTAATCCAGCGGCTGAAGTCGGGTTCGAATCCGGCGGCCTGCAGGACAGCAGCCAGGTAGCCATGGTCAATCCTATCAAATGCCTTGGACTGATCCAAATTGATCAGCGCGGCCTCTTCGTCGTCTTCTACACCCTCTACGATCGTGCGAATCAAGTGCAGGTTGCTCTGAATTGTTCGTCCCTTCACAGAACAAGTCTGATCCGGTTCCAACAGAGACTCGGCAACTAGCTGCAAGCGGTTCGTCAGGATCTTGGCCAAAATCTTTAACTCTGTGTTTAGCAGAGTTATGGGCCTGTAATCGTCTAATTCCCTCCCAACCTTCTTGCCTTTTCTCAACAGCGTGATCACGCCCCTGGTAATCCGACCGGGGATGGACCCCTGCCGAAACCAGTGGTTGAACACGACAGCCAAGATCGGGACAAAAAGGTGCGACATCCTCAAGTACAATTCATAGGGCAAACCATCCAAACCTGGCGACTTGCCACTGCCGACCTTCTTCAAAGCCGCGTAGATTTCGTCCTCCGTAATCTCCCCTTCGCAGCTAGCCGCTTCAGCCGGCAAAAGCCGGGGAAAGTCAGCCAAATAGCTGCGAAACTCCTCGTCGCGGAGACCAGGCTCCTTGGTAAAACGGTGTTCGAAATGCTGCCGGAACGCCTCGCACATGTCGTCGGTGGACCTAAGGAGATGTCCCTCCGGGTCGCGCACCTCTCGAATGTACCGGTCGCCGGCTCGGCGAATCTCTTCCTTGCGCAGTTCTGCGCCCATGTTCACAGCTTCGGAAGACATCTTGCTTAACTTATGTCTAATTACCTGGCCCATGTAGCGCCCGCTAGTCGAACGCTCCAGGGCCTCCCTGGCTACGGCTATTTCTAGGGGATCCCCACCAGCCTCCGCCCGGGAGAAATTAGATCTAAGTGTCTTTGCCTTCGCAGCCTTATCTAGGTTGAGCCGTTGGCTGTATTGGGTGGCGAAAGACCTAATGGAGTCCTTAAGGTTAACCCACCACTTACTCCCAATGACTCGCCCAATTAACGCCCGCTGAACTAATCTTGTCAGCTGGTCACGAAAGTCCCGCCTGTCCAGTAAGGACTGATTGAACTTCCAATAACCAGCCAACCTAGGCCTAAAGTCTAACACCACACGGGCACAAACGAGTTTGTGGTCCGTGTAGCCTAGCCAGTGGAACGTTGGACATTCTAAGAAGTCTATGTCGGCCACTCTCACTAACATCCTATCCAGGTACGCAGATACCCGGGTAGAAGGCCAATTAAGCGCCCACGTCCACATACTCCCATCCGGATGATCGACCCGGTATCTATCGACGAGACCAAATTCGCCGATCAGATCAACCAGGCTGCGATCACCACTCCTCCCGCTAGCGCCCCTTCCTCTATCCCATTTGGGGGTTAGGATGGCATTCCAGTCCCCAACTAAGATTAGCCGTGTTGAATCCACCATGAAGGGCTCCAACAGCCGAAAGAAAGAGACTCGCTCACCTTGATCGTTGGGCGCATAAACCGCAATCAACCGGAACGACTTGCTTTTCACTGCAATATCGGCCACGATCAGCCGGCCCTCGGCACCGACATGGACAAGGTCAATCCTCGCATCCAGGGCACGCTTGACCAGCAAAGAAACACCTCTGGCATGCCGGCTCCCATATGCTGAATAGACGACAAAGTCGTTAGCCAGCACACACGAGTCGACTTCGCAAACAAAGTGAGTCTCTTGGATCGCGGCCACATCCACGCCGAAGGACAAGAGGTCACGAAGCAGGCGAGCCGCCTTACCCCGATCCCTCAGGCCCCTCGCATTCAAACTGGCTATCTTAATAGACATCTTTTAGACCTGAAACGAAAAAACAAAAGAACATGCAACACAGGCTCTAGTCGCATACGGGACGGAAATCTTTGGCAGATAGGACCCCGACGGATTGTCCTAGGGACCCTGTTCCTACGTCGGACGTAATCCGTCCGTCTAGGACAATGCCGCCAACGTCCGTGGGATACATGAGTTTTACAACCCTATATAGACAGGGATGGAGCAAAACCGGGAACCTCCCAGCACAGTTTTTGCTCATTTTTTTTAAGTCCGGAGTGTTCTCCTTGACCATGGTTAATTTTGAAAAATGCTTCTTGGCTTCAGAAATGTGGTCCCAGACCCTCAGGTTGCCACCGGTATTCCTTACCAGGGTGATGACACCTGGGGCCTGGGGAAAGTTCCGCGGGTTCTCCGTAGACAACCCATCCACCGTAGTAAGTTTCAACAGAGGCTTCAATAGCTGACGCCTCTGCGAAGACCATTCCGATGCTATGTCCTGGTTGATTCTCAGGAGCTCATCCCCTTGGGGTAGGCCCTTTTTCTTTTTGGGCCGAATGGGAGAGGGTACAGGAGAAGGGGAGGGGGTGGGTAAACGCGGCCTCAAGGGGGTCAACTTGAAGGTCGGGGACTGGGAGGCTTTGCGCGGGGAAGAGGGGAGGCTCCTCGCTTTTTCTGCGTATGTCGTTCTGGCAGGAGAAACTGGCAGTGAAACACATTTTGATGACTTTCTACTCCTCTCCCTACTCCGGCTCCTTCTACGGCTTTTTATATCCCCGTATTGCTCCTCATCCTCGTGCTCCCTTCCCCGTTTCAGGGAGCCTGACCGCTCAGTCTCCATTTTCTCCGGCGGAGACTTACTTCGCATCTCCTGTTTCTCGGGCGATTTCTCCGCCACCGGCTCCATGAGTTTTGTCGGAACTTTGGCGGGAGTTTTGGCTGGAGTTTTGCCAAGATCCTTGGCGAGAGTTTTAGTAGGTGATGTTGTCTTCGCCGGAGAAGGCGATTTTCCCTTCTTCCTGGCAACCACCTGCCACTCACTTTCCTTATTCACTACTGGAACAGGTGCTGGTGATGGAGGAGCTGTCTTTTCTGCTTGCTGCTTAGACGGCTGGGTGTCGGGGGCCTGCTTCTTTGTTGCGCACTCCTTGGCCACGTGGTCGGCAGCTCCGCACACCCAACAGCAAGGCTTCCGGCCCTCCACGATGACGAATATGGCCCTCTTCCTACATGTCAATACATTTGGGATGTCTGCTGCCTTCTTCTTGGATAATGTAATCTGCAGGGACATATCCCCTGTCAGATAACCGGCTTTTGAACGAGCCGAGGAAACCTCGGCCACCCTTCCGTACCTGGCAAAAAACGCACCGATGTGGTCCTCCGAGATATCCATGGGGACACCATGCAACGTAACTTTCAGTTTGCGCATCCCCATGTACTCTGTCGACAGCATCATCTTTTCCGTTTCAAGGGTGACTCCTGCAAGCTGTTTGGCCTCCTCGGCCGTTCCCAGCAGCACATCCCAGACTGCGTTGCTCCTTCGGGCTACTGCTTTTGCTCTGATCTTGAGCACTTTTATGGCCTCTTCCACACTGTCACGGCTGACTCCCACCGCCTTCTTAGACTTCAAATCTTTTGTGATCAGAGTAATGATGCGAGCCTCGATTTCCGCAAGTTGCTCCGGCACTGACACTAATTCGGTGCCTTTTATGTAGCACTCATACTTCTCCTTCAATGCCTCGTAGTATTCTTCACCTTTCTTCACACTCTTTCCTCCTGTCCATCCAGAGGTCGATGGTTTGGGGGATCCAGGTGCTGGAACTGCTGCCGGTGCCAGTACGGGTCCTGCTGCTAGTCTGGAGGGCGACTCCCGTGGCGGCAGCTGCCAGTCACCCTCCTTCCCTCCCACCGAGGCCGTGGTGGGAGGAACGACTTCCTCAGGCCCATCCGAGGCCATTGCCTCCCAAGAGGCCGCTCAACAGACAACTGGCTTCCGGTGTTTCGCGTACAAGACGCTACTTTACGCAGGCCTGAGCGATAAACTCAGGCTGGAATACAGTTCTCCAAAACCAAAGTAATAGCAAGTATCACACAGGAACAGATACTACACTTTGATCTTAGCCAAAAGGCCGAGAAGCGTTTATTTATTCTAAATACATAGAATTATGGCACAAGGCCGAAAAATGGGGAGGGGGAACAAAAACTTGGGATGGTCTTCAGTAACTCTATCCTATACCTAGCTAATCAGATTCACGACCCATACATACGTTACAATGATTCTCATTCACCATAAAAATTTGTCCATCAACACTCATACTTATCATGCACCACAATACCGCAAAACCATACCGAGGACCTACAAAACGCCCCAAATGTACATAAAAATTTGTGTTTTTACAATATTTTACAAAAATATATTTAAAAATTGTACATGACATGATATGATGGGAAGGGGGTATGAAGAAACAAAAAACCCCAAAACAAAAAACATTTCAAATAAATACATATACATAGTGTTAGTAAGACCCAAACTCACCCACAAAATTAAAGAGGCCGCTGTATTCTGCCTTAAAAGACAAAATCAAGTAGCTCTCTTTCTAAAGGGGAAATGGAGCAGCAGGGTAAAAAATATATTGGCCTGGAGAATATATAAGGCTGACCCAGCCGAGAATAAAACGGGACAAAATAACAATGGACAGAGGGAATCTCGAACTGGATCATAACAAAAAGCAATGGAGCCGGGACCAGGCTGGGACAAACACATTCACTCACATTAACTAGGTACACAAAAGAATTCTTACCTTAACCACGGGAGGGGTTCCAAAGGAATCCACCCCGATGCGACTAGCAGATCTAAAAGAGAAAATCAAGGCTAGCCCCGGTCACGCGAACCAGGCTCGCTGCATGTATCCACCTTTCGCCAAAGACTGTCGGGTGCAGCCGTTTCCGTTCAGTTCTAATCTTCATTTTGAGCTGGTGCTCAAAATATCGGATTAGATCCTGATCCGAAAGACGGCCTCCCCGCAAGACTTCCTCCAGACGCGTCATCCAAATCACCATTCTAGCCGTGGCCAGTAGCGACAGAAACACCATCCGCTTCACTCCAGAGTACGGGGGCGACACATTGTCCACAGCGTATGCGCGATCAATGAGCACAAGCTCCCGCGGCGCGATACGAGCAGTCAACTCGCCGACACGCGCCCACAACGGGCGAACGCGCGAACAATGGAAGAAGGCGTGCGCCGACGTCTCCTTAATTCCAAGGTTGCAACGCTCACAATCTGGCAAATCCGCCAGGCCCATTGCGAAACGCTTGTCATTGAGCGACAGACCATTCCGAGCCAATCGCCAGGTCAGAGAAAACTCAGAGTTGCTGAGCCAATCCGCACCTGGCGCCCAAGACCAATGAGAGCGGTACTCCACCCTCGACATGCCGAGCTTACTCCACAGCTTATCCTTCACGGCACCCTCCACTAATCCCCGATAGAAGACTCTCCTAGGCCGTGAAAGGTCACTGGACCGTGGAATGGCCTGCAAGGCCGCCAGACATTCGAGCAGGAATTTCGGTCGCACCCAAGGCCTGACGGTCAGCCATAGGGTCGGGGGAGCGATGGTAAGGCAAGGGAACATGTCCCTCACTACCCCCGCAAGCAACCGATCTTCCGACAACGCGCGCCTGAGAAATGCCAACCTCGAAGCGAGCACGTGGCTCCTCAAGTGTGGCATCCCCAGACCCCCATGACACGGACGGAGGCAACAGACTCCTTTGTCGACCATGTGTTTGCGTCCTCTCCACAGACAGGAGAATAGCAAACGCTCGAGCGCCTTCTCATGATCGTCACAAAGGGGAAGTACTGACAGCCGGTAAAGGATCCTGGGAAAGAGGTATGTGTTACACACCTCCGCCAGGCCCTTCACGGAGAGACTCCGTCGACGCCAAGTCTTGACCGACGCGCCGACCTTTGCCAGTACTTCTGACCAGTTTTTCTCCAACTGTAAGTCCGGACCGAACCAAACTCCGAGGATTTTGACCGGCCCGTCCGTCCAGCTGAAGGGCCCCGGGAGGGAAACACCCTTCCAGGCACCTAACCGCAAGCCGGATGACTTGTCGCAGTTAATTCTGGCCCCTGTCACCTTCTCGTACCGTTCAAGCGCCTGCTGTACCGCCTCTATGTCCCTGCGGGAGGACACAAAGGTCGTTACGTCATCGGCGTACGCGGAAACCCTGGCTCGAGCTCCGCCAGGGACAGCAATTCCACGCAGGACCGGACTGCACGTCTCGTCCCTTAGCCGGCGAAGTAGCGGCTCCAACGCCAGGACGTAAAGGAGAGACGACAGTGGACAACCCTGTCGGACCGACCTAGACAGCGCGAAAGCGCCCGACAGCTTCCCGTTCACCTGTACCACTGCCTGGGGGGAGCGATACAGAAGGCTAATCCAGCGGCTGAAGTCGGGTTTGAATCCGGCGGCCTGCAGGACAGCAGCCAGGTAGCCATGGTCAATCCTATCAAATGCCTTGGACTGATCCAAATTGATCAGCGCGGCCTCATCGTCGTCTTCTACACCCTCTATGATCGTGCGAATCAAGTGCAGGTTGCTCTGAATTGTTCGTCCCTTCACAGAACAAGTCTGATCCGGTTCCAACAGAGACTCGGCAACTAGCTGCAAGCGATTCGTCAGGATCTTGGCCAAAATCTTTAACTCTGTGTTTAGCAGAGTTATGGGCCTGTAATCGTCTAATTCCCTCCCAACCTTCTTGCCTTTTCTCAACAGCGTGATCACGCCCCTGGTGATCCGACCGGGGATGGACCCCTGCCGAAACCAGTGGTTGAACACGACAGTCAAGATCGGGACAAAAAGGTGCGACATCCTCAAGTACAATTCATAGGACAAACCATCCAAACCTGGCGACTTGCCACTGCCGACCTTCTTCAAAGCCGCGTAGATTTCGTCCTCCGTAATCTCCCCTTCGCAGCTAGCCGCTTCAGCCGGCAAAAGCCGGGGAAAGTCAGCCAAATAGCTGCGAAACTCCTCGTCGCGGAGACCAGGCTCCTTGGTAAAACGGTGTTCGAAATGCTGCCGGAACGCCTCGCACATGTCGTCAGTGGACCTAAGGAGATGTCCCTCCGGGTCGCGCACCTCTCGAATGTACCGGTCGCCGGCTCGGCGAATCTCTTCCTTGCGCAGTTCTGCGCCCATGTTCACAGCTTCGGAAGACATCTTGCTTAACTTATGTCTAATTACCTGGCCCATGTAGCGCCCGCTAGTCGAACGCTCCAGGGCCTCCCTGGCTACGGCTATTTCTAGGGGATCCCCACCAGCCTCCGCCCGGGAGAAATTAGATCTAAGTGTCTTTGCCTTCGCAGCCTTATCTAGGTTGAGCCGTTGGCTGTATTGGGTGGCGAAAGACCTAATACTATCCTTAAGACTAGCCCACCACTTACTCCCAATGACTCGCCCAATTAACGCCCGCTGAACTACTCTAGTCAGCTGGTCACGAAAGTCCCGCCTGTCCAGTAAGGACTGATTGAACTTCCAATAACCAGCCAACCTAGGCCTAAATTCTAACACCACCCGGGCACAAACGAGTTTGTGGTCCGAGTAGCCTAACCAGTGGAACGTTGGACATTCTAAGAAGTCTATGTCGGCCACTCTCACTAACATCCTATCCAGGTACGCGGATACCCGGGTAGAAGGCCAATTAAGCGCCCACGTCCACATGCTCCCATCCGGATGATCGACCCGGTATCTATCGACGAGACCAAATTCGCCGATCAGATCAACCAGGCTGCGATCACCACTCCTCCCGCTAGCGCCCCTTCCTCTATCCCATTTGGGGGTTAGGATGGCATTCCAGTCCCCAACTAAGATTAGCCGTGTTGAATCCACCATGAAGGGCTCCAACAGCCGAAAGAAAGAGACTCGCTCACCTTGATCGTTGGGCGCATACACCGCAATCAGCCGGAACGATCTGCTTTTCACTGCAATATCGGCCACGATCAGCCGGCCCTCGGCACCGACATGGACAAGGTCAATCCTCGCGTCCAGGGTACGCTTGACCAGCAAAGAAACACCTCTGGCATGCCGGCTCCCATATGCTGAATAGACGACAAAGTCGTTAGACAGCACACACGAGTCGACTTCGCAAACAAAGTGAGTCTCTTGGATCGCGGCCACATCCACGCCGAAGGACAAGAGGTCACGAAGCAGGCGAGCCGCCTTACCCCGATCCCTCAGGCCCCTCGCATTCAAACTGGCTATCTTAATAGACATCTTTTAAACCTGAAACGAGAAAAAAGAAAAACCAGGCAACAAAGGCTCTCTAATCGCATACAGGACGGAAATCCTTGGCAGAGAGGACCCCGACGGACTGTCCTAGGGAACCCGTTCCTACATCGGACGTAATCCGTCCGTCTAGGACAATGCCGCCGACGTCCGTGGGGTACATTAGTTTTACCACCCTATAGAGACTGGGGTGGAGTAAAACAGGGAACCTCCCCGCACAATTTTTCGACATTTTTTTGAGTTCAGGCGTATTTTCCTGAACCATTGTTATTTTTGTAAAGTGTCTCTTTACTTCATTGATGTGGTCCCAGACCCTCAGGTTGCCCCCGGTATTACGTACGAGGGTGATTACTCCTGGGGCCTGGGAAAAGTTTCTTGGGTCTTCAATGGAAAGGCCCTCCACCGAGGTTAGCCTCAGTAGGGGCTTTAGTAGTTTCCGCCTCTGAGAGGACCACTCAGAGGCAATGTCTTCACTCACTCTCATGAGTGCTTCCCCCTGGGGCAGGGCTTTTTTCTTTTTTGCCCGAGTGGGAGTGGGCATGGGAGAGGGGGTGGGAGTGGGGGTTAAAGGAACAGTCCTCAAAGGGGTTAATTTAAAGTTTGGGGACTGGGAAGCTTTCTGCGGGGAAGAGGGAAGGCTCCTTGCCTTTTCGGCGTAGGATTGACGCTCCGGAGATGCTGGAAGTGAAGCGCACTTTGGTGTTATTGAAGTCTTTTCTCTGCTTCTACTTCTGCGCTGACTCTTGATGATCTCATGCCGCTCCTCCTCCTCCTCTCTGCCGCGTTTTAGGGACGTTGCTCTCTCCGTCTCCATTTTTTCGACCACCGGTACTATTTTTGGGGGGGGACTTCCTTTCCTTCTCCCGTTTGGAAGGCGACTTTTCCATAGTAGGCTCCTTTGGTTTTGAAGGAGCCTTGGCAGGTGACGGTACCTTTGAAGGTGAAGGCGTTTTGGATTTTTTCTTCCCCACCACCTGCCACTCGCCCTCCTTGTTCGCCCCTGGTGCCGGTGATGCTGGTTTTGGTAAGGCTGGTGCTGGTACTTCCGGCTGCTTGGTTGGTTGGGTCTTTGGGGCCGGATTTTTAGTCGGACACGACTTGGCGACGTGATCCGCCGCCCCACAGACCCAACAGCAAGGTTTCCTGCCCTCCACAATTACAAATATGGCGCGTTTCCTGCAGGTGAGGATGTTTGGTATTTCCTTTATCTGATCCTTTGTCAGGGTCACCTGCAGGGCCATATCACCGGTCAGGAAACCTGCCTTTGATCGCATGGATGAGACCTCGGCCACTTTTCCATATTGGGCGAAGAAAGCTCCGATATGATTCTCTGAAATGTCCATAGGGACGCCGTGCAATGTGATCTTTACCTTGCGCGTCCCCATGTATTCCGTTTGAAAGAGGAGGGTCTTGGTTTCGAGAATCACTCCAATCAAACTCTTAGCTTCCTCCGACGAGCCAAGTAGGACATCCCAGCTTGAATTTCCTCGCCTCGCCACTGCCCTGGCTCTGATGTTGAGGGCCTTGATGGCTTCTTCCAGGCTATCCCTGCTTATGCCGACAAACTTTTGGGTCTTCCTGTCTTTCGAGATGAGGGTTATTATTCTCGCCTCAATGTCGGCCAACTCCTCGGGCACCGACAACAGCTCCGTGCCCTTAATATAGTTGGCATACTTCTGCCTCATGTCCTCGTAAAATTCTTCCCCCTTTTTGGGAACCTTTCCTCCTTTCCATCCGGAGGTAGAAGGTTTGGGGGAACCTGGTGCTGGTGGAACTGCTACCGGTGCCTGTACTCCTGCCGGCATCGGTACTACTGCTGGTCCAGGCTCTGCTGCTGCTGCTACAGGTACTGAAGGGGGATTATCCCGTGGCGGTAGCTGCCAATCCCCCTCCTTCCCTCCCACCGAGGACGTGGTGGGAGGAACGATTTCCTCAGGCCTATCAGAGGCCATTGCCTCCTAAGAGGCCGCACACCCAACAACTGTCCCCCCGGTGTTTCGCGTCCTTTGCGAGACGCTACTTTACGCAGCCTGGGCAATAAACCCCGGTGGAAAAACAGTTGTCAAAACCAAAGTGCTAGCAAATATCACTGAGGAACAGATACTACACTTTGATCTTAGCCAAAAGGCCGAGAAGCGTTTATTTATTTGTAAAAATTTACAAATTATGGCACAAGGCCGAAAAATGGGAGGGGGAACAAAACTTGGGATGGTCTTCAGTAACTCTATCCTATACCTAGCTAATCAGATTCACGACCCATACATACGTTACAATGATTCTCATTCACCATAAAAATTTGTCCATCAACACTCATACTTATCATGCACCACAATACCGCAAAACCATACCGAGGACCTACAAAACGCCCCAAATGTACATAAAAATTTGTGTTTTTACAATATTTTACAAAAATATATTTAAAAATTTTCACATGAAATGACATGATGGGAAGGGGGTATGCAGAAACAAAAAATCCCCAAAACAAAAACAATTTCAAATGAAAACATATACATAGTGTTAGTAAGACCCAAACACACCCTCAAAAATAAAGAGGCCACTGTATTCTGCCTTAAAAGACAAAATCAAGTAGCTCTCTTTCTAACAGGGGAATGGAGAAGCGGGGTACAAAATAAATTGGACTGGAGAATATATAAGGCTGACCCAGCCGAGAATAAAAACGGGACAAAATAACAATGGACAATGGGAATCTCGCACTGGATCATAACAAAAGCAATGGAGCCGGGAACAGGCTAGGACAAACACATTCACTCACATTAACTAGGTACACAAAAAGAATTCTTACCTTAACCACGGGAGGGGTTCCAAAGGAATCCACCCCGATGCGACTAGCAGATCTAAAAGAGAAAATCAAGGCTAGCCCCGGTCACGCGAACCAGGCTCGCTGCATATATCCACCTTTCGCCAAAGTCTGTCGGGTGCAGCCGTTTCCGTTCAGTTCTAATCTTCATTTTGAGCTGGTGCTCAAAATATCGGATTAGATCCTGATCCGAAAGACGACCGCCCCGCAAGACTTCCTCCAGACGCGTCATCCAAATCACCATTCTAGCCGTGGCCAGTAGCGACAGAAACACCATCCGCTTCACTCCAGAGTACGGGGGCGACACATTGTCCACAGCGTATGCGCGATCAATGAGCACAAGCTCCCGCGGCGCGATACGAGCAGTCAACTCGCCGACACGCTCCCACAACGGGCGAACGCGCGAACAATGGAAGAAGGCGTGCGCCGACGTCTCCTTAATTCCAAGGTTGCAACGCTCACAATCTGGCAAATCCGCCAGGCCCATTGCGAAACGCTTGTCATTGAGCGACAGACCATTCCGAGCCAATCGCCAGGTCAGAGAAAACTCAGAGTTGCTGAGCCAGTCCGCACCTGGCGCCCAAGACCAATGAGAGCGGTACTCCACTCTCGACATGCCGAGCTTACTCCACAGCTTATCCTTCACGGCGCCCTCCACTAATCCCCGATAGAAGATTCTCCTAGGCCGTGAAAGGTCACTGGACCGTGGAATGGCCTGCAAGGCCGCCAGACATTCGAGCAGGAATTTCGGTCGCACCCAAGGCCTGACGGTCAGCCATAGGGTCGGGGGAGTGATGGTAAGGCAAGGGAACATGTCCCTCACTACCCCCGCAAGCAACCGATCTTCCTCCAACGCGCGCCTGAGGAATGCCAACCTCGAAGCGAGCACATGGCTCCTCAAGTGTGGCATCCCCAGACCCCCTTGACACGGACGGAGGCAACAGACTCCTTTGTCGACCATGTGTTTGCGTCCTCTCCACAGACAAGAGAATAGCAAACGCTCGAGCGCCTTCTCATGATCGTCACAAAGGGGAAGTACTGACAGCCGGTAAAGGATCCTGGGAAAGAGGTATGTATTACACACCTCCGCCAAGCCCTTCACGGAGAGACTCCGTCGACGCCAAGTCTTGACCGACGCGCCGACCTTTGCCAGTATTTCTGACCAGTTTTTCTCCAGCTGTAAGTCCGGACCGAACCAAATTCCGAGGATTTTGACCGGCCCGTCCGTCCAGCTGAAGGGCCCCGGGAGGGAAACACCCTTCCAGGCGCCTAACCGCAAGCCGGATGACTTGTCGCGGTTAATTCTGGCCCCTGTCACCTTCTCGTACCGTTCAAGCGCCTGTTGTACCGCCTCTATGTCCCTGCGGGAGGACACAAAGGTCGTTACGTCATCGGCGTACGCGGAAACCCTGGCTCGAGCTCCACCAGGGACAGCAATTCCACGCAGGACAGGACTGCCAGTCTCGTCCCTTAGCCGGCGAAGGAGGGGCTCCAACGCCAGGACGTAAAGGAGAGGCGACAGTGGACAACCCTGTCGGACCGACCTAGACAGCGCGAAAGCGCCCGACAGCTTCCCGTTCACCTGTACCACAGCCTGGGGGGAGCGATACAGAAGGCTAATCCAGCGGCTGAAGTCGGGTTTGAATCCGGCGGCCTGCAGGACAGCAGCCAGGTAGCCATGGTCAATCCTATCAAATGCCTTGGACTGATCCAAATTGATCAGCGCGGCCTCATCGTCGTCTTCTACACCCTCTATGATCGTGCGAATCAAGTGCAGGTTGCTCTGAATTGTTCGTCCCTTCACAGAACAAGTCTGATCCGGTTCCAACAGAGACTCGGCAACTAGCTGCAAGCGGTTCGTCAGGATCTTGGCCAAAATCTTTAACTCTGTGTTTAGCAGAGTTATGGGCCTGTAATCGTCTAGTTCCCTCCCAACCTTCTTGCCTTTTCTCAACAGCGTGATCACGCCCCTGGTAATCCGACCGGGGATGGACCCCTGCCGAAACCAGTGGTTGAACACGACAGCCAAGATCGGGACAAAAAGGTGCGACATCCTCAAGTACAATTCATAGGGCAAACCATCCAAACCCGGCGACTTGCCACTGCCGACCTTCTTCAAAGCCGCGTAGATTTCGTCCTCCGTAATCTCCCCTTCGCAGCTAGCCGCTTCAGCCGGCAAAAGCCGGGGAAAGTCAGCCAAATAGCTGCGAAACTCCTCGACACGGAGACCAGGCTCCTTGGTAAACCGGTGTTCGAAATGCTGCCGGAACGCCCCGCACATGTCGTCAGTGGACCTAAGGAGATGTCCCTCCGGGTCGCGCACCTCTCGAATGTACCGGTCGCCGGCTCGGCGAATTTCTTCCTTGCGCAATTCTGCGCCCATGTTCACAGCTTCGGAAGACATCTTGCTTAACTTATGTCTAATTACCTGGCCCATGTAGCGCCCGCTAGTCGAACGCTCCAGGGCCTCCCTGGCTACGGCTATTTCTAGGGGATCCCCACCAGCCTCCGCCCGGGAGAAATTAGATCTAAGTGTCTTTGCCTTCGCAGCCTTATCTAGGTTGAGCCGTTGGCTGTATTGGGTGGCGAAAGACCTAATGCTATCCTTAAGACTAGCCCACCACTTACTCCCAATGACTCGCCCAATTAACGCCCGCTGAACTACTCTAGTCAGCTGGTCACGAAAGTCCCGCCTGTCCAGTAAGGACTGATTGAACTTCCAATAACCAGCCAACCTAGGCCTAAATTCTAACACCACCCGGGCACAAACGAGTTTGTGGTCCGAGTAGCCTAACCAGTGGAACGTTGGACATTCTAAGAAGTCTATGTCGGCCACTCTCACTAACATCCTATCCAGGTACGCGGATACCCGGGTAGAAGGCCAATTAAGCGCCCACGTCCACATGCTCCCATCCGGATGATCGACCCGGTATCTATCGACGAGACCAAATTCGCCGATCAGATCAACCAGGCTACGATCACCACTCCTCCCGCTAGCGCCCCTTCCTCTATCCCATTTGGGGGTTAGGATGGCATTCCAGTCCCCAACTAAGATTAGCCGTGTTGAATCCACCATGAAGGGCTCCAACAGCCGAAAGAAAGAGACTCGCTCACCTTGATCGTTGGGCGCATAAACCGCAATCAGCCGGAACGACCTGCTTTTCACTGCAATATCGGCCACGATCAGCCGGCCCTCGGCACCGACATGGACAAGGTCAATCCTCGCGTCCAGGGTACGCTTGACCAGCAAAGAAACACCTCTGGCATGCCGGCTCCCATATGCTGAATAGACGACAAAGTCGTTAGCCAGCACACACGAGTCGACTTCGCAAACAAAGTGAGTCTCTTGGATCGCGGCCACATCCACGCCGAAGGACAAGAGGTCACGAAGCAGGCGAGCCGCCTTACCCCGATCCCTCAGGCCCCTCGCATTCAAACTGGCTATCTTAATAGACATCTTTTAAACCTGAAACGAGAAAAAAGAAAAACAGGCAACAAAGGCTCTCTAATCGCATACGGGTCGGAAATCTTTGGCAGATAGGACCCCGACGGACTGTCCTAGGGACCCAGTTCCTACATCGGACGTAATCCGTCCGTCTAGGACAATGCCGCCGACGTCCGTGGGGTACATTAGTTTTACCACCCTATAAAGACTGGGGTGGAGTAAAACAGGGAACCTCCCCGCACAATTCTTAGACATTTTTTTTAACTCAGGAGTATTCTCCTGGCACATCCTTATTTTTGGGTAATGTCTTTGAACTTCAGTAATATGGTCCCAGACCCGCAGGTTACCCCCGGTATTTCGTACGAGGGTAATTACTCCTGGGGCCTGGGGAAAGTTCTTCGGGTCATCTGTAGGTACACCATCCACAGTGGTCAGCTTTAAAAGCGGCTTCAGCAATTTCCGCCTTTGCGAAGACCACTCAGCAGTTATGTCCTCCCGTATTTTCATGAGCTCTTCCCCCCGGGGCAGGGCTTTTTTCATTTTCATTTTTGCCCGAGTGGGAGTGGGCATAGGAGAAGGGGTGGGAGTGGGGGTTAAAGATCCATGTTTTAACGGGGTCAATTTGAAGGATGGGGACTGGGAAGCTTTCCGCGGGGACGAGGGAAGGCTCCTTGCCTTTTGGGCATAACTCTGTCTCTCCGGAGAAGCAGGCAGTGACGAGCACTTAGGTGGTGAAAAAGTCCTTTTTTCCCTACTCCTGCTTCTCCGCCTGCTTTTCGGGTTTTCCGGCTGCTCCTCCTCTCTGTCTTCCCTGCCGCGTTTCAGGGATGAAGATCTCTGTGTCTCCATCCGTTCTTCGCCCACACCTTCCTCCAGTTCCTCAGTTTGGGGAGGTTTTCCCCCTGTTTGGGAGGCGATTTTGATGATGTGGGCTCCTTTGTCTTTGAAGGAGCCTTGGCAGGTGATGGCACCTTCGAAGGTGAAGGCGTTTTGGACTTCTTCCTCGCCACCACCTGCCAATCGCCTTCCTTGTTCGCTCCTGGTACTGGTGTTGGGGCTGATGGTACTGGTGTTGATGTTGGTGATGCTGGAGCCCTTCTCTCTGCCGGTTTGTCCTGCTGCTTGGTTGGCTGGGTCTTAGGGGCCGGATTCCTTGCCGCACACGCCTTGGCGACGTGATCCGCCGCCCCACAGACCCAACAGCAAGGTTTCCTGCCCTCAACCACGACAAAAATCGCTCTCTTCCTGCACGTGAGAATGTTCGGGATTTCTCCTATCTGCTTCCTTGAAAGTGTTACCTGCAGGAACATGTCGCCGGTCAGGAAACCCGCCTTAGAACGCCCCGAAGAGACCTCGGCCACCTTTCCAAATCTTGCGAAAAAGGCGCCGACATGGTCCTCCGAAATATCCATGGGGACGCCATGCAGGGTAATCTTCAGCTTCCGCATCCCCATGTACTCCGTGTGGATTTGGAGCGTCTTAGTTTCTAGGGTCACTCCCACCAACTGCTTGGCCTCCTCTGCCGTGCCAAGAAGGACATCCCACATGGCGTTACTCCTTCTTGCCACAGCCTTGGCCTTAATCTCCAGGGTTCTGATTGCCTCCTCGATGCTGTCCCTGCTCACGCCCACAACCTTGTGGGACTTGATGTCCTTGGTAAACAAGGATATGGTCCTTGATTCGATGTTGGCCAGCACATCCGGCACCGACAACAACTCCGTGCCTGAAATATATTCTGCATACTTTTGCTTCAGGCTCTCGTAATACTCTTCCCCTTTGATTTGTATCTTTCCTTTTTTCCAATCGGAGGTCGAGGCAATAGGGGATCCAGTTGTTGGTACTGCTGCTGGTGCTGGTACGTCTGCTGGTCCTGATGCTGGTCTGGAGGGTGATTCCCGCGGCGGAAGCTGCCAATCACCCTCCTTTCCCCCCACCGAGGCCGTGGTGGGAGGAACGATCACATTAGGCCTATCGGAGGCCATCACCTCCTAAGAGGCCACTCCCCTGGCAACTGTTCCGGAGTTCCGCACCGTACCAGAGACTCAACTGGCGAAAACTCTCAGCCCGGGCAATAAACCCAGGTGGACACAGAAGCCACCGAACGCAAAACACAAAGGAACAGTAAAAGTCGCAAGGAACAGATACTACACTTTGATCTTGGCCAAAAGGCCGAGAAGCATTATTTACTCTTCTCCCCCACTTGAGAGAGATGTGACACAAGGTCTTTTTTAATGTGGGGTTCCCGAGCGCGAACGCCCAGGTACTGGTCAAATATTACCTATCCACCGCGGTGGATAGGTTCAGAACTGGTCTGTACTGGTCTTATTTTGGTCATTTCGCTTCCCAGCCAAAAGGCCGAGAAGCAATCCCCCTCAAAATGAGCATACCACGTTTTATGCACTCGACCTGGCTACCACTCAGCCAATGAACGCTCAGCACAGTAAATATAAACGGCTACAAGCAGCACTAATTCTGTTTACCACAAAGTGCTGTCCGATTCTCCATCTGACCAAAGCACGCCAATTCGCCGTCGCCACCCTGTCTTACAAAATATGCACCCGACTCTGGCCCGTTTGGGTCGTCGAGGCACGTCACTGCTACAAGATCATTCAGTGTAAGTGAATGACAAAATGAGGAAAAACGTTATAGTGGCACGTTTAAAAGGACATTTTTCAGAGTAATAGTAAGATTTATCGATGGAGTCAGTCATATTTATTAAGGTTAACCAAACTGCTACACGCGAGCCACATGCTGCTCTGTGACAAGCAGCACGTGCAAATATGTTGGCTGACTCCCTTTTTTTTATCAGAATTAGTACAAAAGGTAAATAAAAAATATGTCAAGCTTTATAATTATTTACTGGGCATGAAATGAGACGCCATTGATTTCAAACGTAAGTTTAATGCTAATGTGTATGCAACAAAAACCGATGTGCACATTTTGTTATTGACTTGCGGCTCTCAAACATCTGAACTTTATCGTACGTGGCTCTTACATTAAACGAATTTAGCCAACGAATTTAGCTAACCCTGATATATATATATAAAGTTGAAAACAAGACGGTAATAGAAATTCAACAAACGCCGATTATAGTTACAAAGATAAAAAGAGAAAAATAACTGATTTGAAATGTATTAAAAAAGTAGTAGTTGATGAAAATTTATTGAAAGTATTAAAAGTGAAGTATTTGATGAAAATATATTAAAAGTGAAGTAGTTGACGAAAATGTATTGAAAGTGAAGTATTTGATGAAAATGTATTAAAAGTCAAGTATTTGATGAAAATATATTAAAAGTGAAGTAGTTGACGAAAATGTATTGAAAGTGAAGTATTTGATGAAAATATATTAAAAGTGAAGTAGTTGATGAAAATATATTGTAAGTGAAGTATTTGATGAAAATGTATTAAAAGTAAAGTATTTAATGAAATGTATTGAAAGTGAAGTATTTGCTGAAAATGTATTAAAAGTGCAGTAATTGACGAAAATGTATTAAAAATGCGGTAGTTGATGAAAATGTATTAAAAGTGAATTGGTTGGTGAAAATTTATTGAAACTGAAGCAGTTGACAAAAATGAATTGAAAGTTAAGTATTTGATGAAAATGTATTAAAAGTGAAGTATTTGATGAAAATTTTTTGAAAGTGAAGTATTTGATGCACATGTATTGAAATGATGTAGTTGAAGTAAATGTATTGAAAGTGAAGTAGTTGATGAATCCTATCAGGTAAAATGAGGTAAAGAATAATAAAATTGATCTCTTTTCAACACAGAATTTTTTCTAATACAACACTGGATAATTAAAAAAACAATATCGATAACAAAAATAAAAATAAAAGCGGTAAAAAGAAATAAGTAAAAATAAAATAATAATAATAATAATAATAATAATAAAATAATAAAATAATAATAATAATAATAATAAAAGCGGTAAAAACCTGCATGAAATAAGTTAAGATGGGATGACAATAGTTAAATCGAAATGCTGCTCGTCTATATAACTTGAACATTTCTATGTAAACGGTAACCGGTTTTTGTTGTATATTTTCTCATTTCAGTATTTTCCCACCATTTTTTATCAGGCTAGATGCTCACTTATAGGTGATGTAAGCTTGTCTCGCTAGAATCATTATAATTGATTAGTGAGTTCGATCCTCACTGGGTGTCCCTTACTTTCGGCCTTGTAATGTTTGATGTGTCTTTCCCCTACTAGTTTCCTCATTAAAACATTGATTATTCTGAAGACATTCCTTCTTGAAACAAAACGTGTGACTAAGCTTTGTCATTTATAGTCTGATAATATATTTTTCATAGTAAAATGTATAATTCTTATTTCATTTCGAGCGGTCGAAAATTTTGCAAACCTTTGTTAATTTCGAGATATTTGAAATAAATAAAGAAAATCAGTTTTGTTTGTTTGAAAATATGTTTTTTTTTTGTTTTGTTTTTGTAATTTCTGTTTTTGTAAGAGACTTTGGAAATTTTGTTTCTACATCTGTGCAGAAAGATGATGTATAAAGAGACGAAAATTAACTTATCGTAAAAAGGTAAACTGAAATCCTGGAAAAAAGAAAGGGGCGAAGAAAAGAGTTTAAAATGAGATTTTTTTTTTTCAAAAAGCAAGAATCTAAAAAGAAAAAATTGAAAGACGATTTTTGAAACTGAGGGATAAAAAGAAGAGAGAGTAACAACGAACTATTTTTTTTTTTAAGTGAAAAGAAAAGAAAGCCAAAAGTGATTTAAAAATTGTTTTCAAGCTGCATGTGAGATAAAGCAGTGAGAGAAAAGCAAAGGATTTTTTTTTTTCGAAATGAAGAACTCAATACATAAAAGTAAAACTGTACATGTTTCATGATGGTGAAAAAAGAATGAGGTCATCTCTGACGGGACGATAAAAGTAAATGAGAAACGAGTGAGGAGACGATGTAAACAAACAAAAAAAAAATGATAGAGAGAATGAATATGAAGGGGGGTAGGGAAATGCAAAAGAAAGGAAACATAAGTGATGAAGGAGGGGGGAAGAAATGAGAAAGCGTTTCAGGAGAGTAAGGAGGCAAATGAAGAGTAAGGCAGGAATATTCTAAAAGCAAGAAGAAAGTAGAGATTGAACGAAAGAAGTTGGGAAAAAAAACAAAGAAGAGGCTAGAAGCAAGTAAAAATTATCGAAAATTATGGCGAGAGTAAGACGAAAAACAAAAAAGCTAGGGAAGTAAAGAGGATGAAAAAAATGTATGGACGTCGAGAAAGAAAAACCTCATTGTAAAAGTGCCCGGAGGTAGAGAGAGGTGGGTAAACAGATTCCAGTTTGCAGGGTGGAGGCTTGAGTGGTTAGTGGGTCGGGATGATGGGTGAGGAAACGGGAGAGTAGCAGTGGTAAAGGATGTGGGAAAGTGTTTGAACTAAATGTGAACTAAGTCGGTCAACTAGCAACCGTTTCCCTGGCTGGTCGAACAGTGGCGCTTCACTTTTAATCTAACACATGGCCAAATCGTTTAACTTACTGCTCTTTTCTTTTTCCTTTTTACTATTATTTTACATCTATATTCAAGACTACTCGCACCCAGCCAAATAGACGCGCCTGCCACCTCTTGTCTGACCCACCCCATCATTTTTATATTCATTTTTCTCTGTCATGATCTGGTAATATATTTATATATATTAACTTGAGACATATACACAAAAACCAAAACATTCAGTTAAAAATTTAAAAAAATAAAAATCGCTCTTGATAATGGCTAAAAGAATAGTCGAAAGCGCTTACATAGGCTGAACTTTTGAACAGTTTTAACTGGAATAATAACAAAAGAAACGTTTTTAGTATTTATTGCCAAGTGAAAATTGTAAATGAAAATAGAATGGTTCTTTTGTTAATACTGCACAATAACATGTGCTTCAAATGAATTTATAAATATTTACTAATTACCTATAATGCCGTTTCATCAGTGAAATAATGAAGAAAATTTAGGGTGATTCGGACGAGTTCATCTTTGCCTTGTAACATTTTTCAAAGTACTGATAACAAAAGAACCATTTTATTTTCATTTGGCAATAAATACTAAAGATAGTATGAAATACATAATTTCTTTTAAAAAAAGAAAAAAACTTTGAGTTGCCTAATAATTATGGCCGGTAGTGTATATATAACTGCAAGGTGTGATTATATCAATATATAAAACATAATAAAGTATCCATAAATATTCTTCTTCTTCTTCTATGTGCCTTGTCTTTTCAGGACGTGGGCGATCATGGCTTTCCATTTCTCTCTCTCACAGACTGCTCTTAGCACACTTTCTCCTGTTACACTACGCAACCCTCGTTCCATCATCCACCTGATCAGGTCCTTCAAATATGATATCCGCTGCTTTCCCCTGTCTCTTTTTCCCTCTATCTGGTCTGTTAGTATCAGGTTCTCCAAGCCCCCCTTCCTCGTTGCATGTCCCAGGAATTTTAGTTGTCTCTTCCTGATGCTCAGTATGAATTTCCTTTTCGTTTCCGTCCTTTCCAAAACTTTATCATTGCTCACATGCTCGATCCATGATATTCGCAGCATCCTTCTGTAGAACCACATTTCAGCTGCTTCAAGTTTTTCCTTCATCTTAGTTGATATTGTTCAGCATTCACTGCCATATTGAAGAACAGACATCACATAGCAATCCAGTACTCTCTTCTTTGTTTCTAGCGAAATTGTCCTATTTCTTAATACTTTGCTCAACTTCTGGAATGCATCCTTGTGCTTTTGGATCTCAGGAATATAAATGTATAAAAACAGCTGTGTCCACAAAATGAGGGGTCAGTTTATATATTGATTGTAATATGGAATTGATCCCCCACTTTATATCCAGCATGCTTCTGTAGAACCACATTTCAGCTGCTTCAAGTTTTTCCTTCATCTTGGTTAATATTGTTCAACATCCACTGCCATATTGAAGAACAGACATCACATAGCAATCCAGGACTCTCTTCTTTGTTTCTAGCGAAAATGCCATCTTTCATAATGCTAATGCACCCATTCATATATAAATGTCGATTCCTTTTAAAAAAAAACAAAGACATGAACTTATTTTCATCAGTGGAGACCTCGTAATGGCGCCTTCACGAAACTTCAAAGTCGGCTTGAAGTGACAAACTTCAAACTTCAAACGTCGGCTCAGTGAAGTGACAAACTTCTTCACATTAATCCTATTGACGCTCTATGCCTATCTTGATATCGAGCACTTTGCGACAAAATCTATTTACCAAAATATAATTTAATCAGTCTTTCTTTTTCTTCATCTATGTGCCCTGTCCTTTCAGTACGTAGGCGATCTTTGCTTTCCACGTCTCCTTATTCCTGGTGGCTCTGAGCACACTTTTTCTTGTAATACCATGCAACCCCCGTTCTGTCATCCACCTGATCAGGCCCTTCAAATATGTTATCCGCTGCTTTCCTCTGTCTCTTTTTTCCTCTATCTGGCATGTTAGTATCAGGTTCTCCAAACCATTGTATGTCCCAGAAATTTTAGTTGTCTCTTCCTGATGCTCAATATTAATTTCATTTTTGTTTCCACTTTTCCGAAACCTCATCATTGCTCACATGCTCGGTCCACGATATCCGCAGCATCCTTCTGTAGAACTACATTTCAGCTGCTTCAAGTTTTTCTTTCATCTTTGATGATATTGTCCAACATTCACTGCCGTAATGAAGAACTGACATCATATAGCAATCCAGGACACTCTTCTTTGTTTCTAGTGAAAGTTTGTTGTGTCTTAATACTTCCCTCACCTTCTGGAACGCGTTAAACCACTGAAAAACAACAACTTGGCTGTAATCATTATCACAACTCAAATCAATATATATAAATCAAAATGTCAAATATGAAGTATCTGATACAATAACATTTGAAATTGTATATATATATATATATATATATATATATATATATATATATATATATATAACATAGCACACTTGCTATACAATCCAGGTAAATTTCGATGGAAACAAACAAAAGAGAACTCAATGTTAAATTCCTGATGTTGTTATCGCGGCTCGTCAGTATGTGATATAATATTTGAAATTATATATATATATATATATATATATATATATATATATTTCAAATATTATATCAGATACTTCATATTTGAGATTTTGATTCATTAAACTTTTGGGGAAAAGAGAATTAGTCCGTCATCTGGAATCGAACCAGTGTCCTATATTTTAGAGGAGAAGCTGAACAAGAAATACGCCACAGAAATATTTTTACCCTCTTGACGGAAAACATTTTTCCCTCACGAAGATCATTTTTTCTCGAGTCATCATATCTACTCAGTTTTGTCTCCTTTACGTAAACAAAGCATTTCCTAAAGAAATAAACGATTTTTTTCTAAACGGAAAATTATATTACTAACAACCTGTGCGAGGGATCAAAGTTCAGTAGGAACACGAACGACTACCCTATCGATCTAAGGCTTGACCATCTCGTACAACACCTGAGAATTCCCCAAAACATCACAACGACCTCTAATGGACGTGTCGCTCCATCGGTCTCTACGTGGGTTCTATTCAGAGCCACTTATCGTTCAAACACTACAGCTGGTCACTTACAAGATGTTCACTATATCAAAGTAGCAATAAGTGGGCGGGGGTCATACCATGAGCAGGGCATGAATTCTTCATTTCGTGTGTCAGAACCGAATGCTGACATCTTAAGGATCTTGAGAGGTCTGAAACAGAAAAGAGAAAATTTCAATTTTGAGTATGGCACATTAGTTGGAAGTATCGCAATTATCGGCCGCTAATTTCATCATATCCAATAATTAGTGCATCATATATATATATATATATATATATATATATATATATATATATATATATATGAAAATCAAGAATTATCCGCAGTTTTGTCTATAGACATGATATGGCAAAAGCGCCGTTAATTTTTGACTTACACTTGTGTATGTGTGTGTATGTATGTTTGTGTATGTATGCATGTATATATGTATGTATGTGTGTATATGTATGAGTGTATGTTTGTGTGTATGTGTGTGTATATGTGTATGTGTGTGTGCATGTATGTGTGTATATATGTGTGTGTATGGCTGTGTGTATGTGTGTAAAAAAATTAAATATAATTTTTTATTGTATGCTATATTTGTTTTGCAAAAGTCGGGTACATAGTGATCAACACAATGGTGTGAGTCTTTGTTTTTCCTTAAATGCAATTGTTCAGCCATATCTGTCGATTGCGTCAGTCACCATCCAGCGTTGAAACCTATGTCTATACTGCTCACACACACACACACACACACACACACACACATATATATATATATATATATATATATATATGGAAGACTCTCCCGTCGTTTTTCGACGTATGAGGGTCCAGTAGTTTAGTTCTTAAAACTGAACATCCACACTATCAGTTCATAAAATTTGATTATCGTGTTAAAACTGTTGCACAATAGGTTGCAAGGTCCCCAAACGCCCCCCCACACACACACGCAGGATTAAAATTCAAAGTTGTCCTTCTCCTAGACCGGCTTCTACCCCAAGACTGGTGGGCACTGTCTGTCCTGCTATACAGCACAGAAGAAGAACTGATGGATTCATACCTTTCTAAAAAATATGTTCACCTAAGTGAATCTAACGAACTCGACAGGAATTCAAACTCGACTTTCAAATTCTTTACTCAACTGCCTATATATATATATATATATATATATCTGAGCTATGGGCGCTCGGTAGAAAAAGGCAGACTTTAGCGTGTTATATACAATGTATACACAGGCCATTAGCCGAGAGTGTTTAAATTCATTACTGAATGAACGATATATATATAGTCATCCGCAGACAGATCTGTTTCGCTGTATCAGAGCTCATTAGTACGGTTAGACATCCGACTGATTCTAGCCGGGATTCAAACCCTACTAAATTGACATCAGTCGGCGATTCTACCTCTGAGCTATGGTAGAGAAAGTCGAACTTTAGCGTGTTATATACAATGTATACACACGCCAGTAGCCGAGATACAGAGAAAGAGAGAGATATAGAGAAAGAGAGAGTGAGAAATCGTTTTTCGACGTCTGAGTGTCAAGTAGTTCTGTTCCACACAAGATTTGATTTTGGTGGTGAAGGCTTTGCAGAAAAGGATTTGAATTCAGGGTTGTCCTTCTCTACCCAGCCTCTCCTACTATTTACACAAAGCTTGGCGGAGGATATAGAGATTTATACTTTTCCCAAGGATATTAGCACGGATTGTAATGAACGAAACTAGAATTGAAACTCCGTTCTCCGATTCCTCAATCTGGTATCTGACAAAGTAAACCTCGCTGCTGCTCTTGGAAAGGACCTCCAAATTGTGATGGATTGGAATAGAAAATGGCTCGAAAATTTTAATGCTTCCCAAACTAAGCTGCTTTTTTTAACCACCACAGAGAAACTTTCCTACTTTCCATCAGTAACACAATGCGCCTCCTTGGCCTCACTCTCTCAACTTATCTCAAGTGGAATGACTACATCGAATAAATAGCTACTAAGAAGGTTAGATCACTGTGTAGCGCCAGGAAGTGTTTCTCGTCAGAATCCATCTTCCACATTTATAAATCTAGGGTGCATTTAATGCCATTGCCATATTTGGTCGGGTGCTCTTGTTATTCATCTCGGCATAGGAGGATTTGCAATATAATCGATCCCGATTTGGTAGCTCGACTTTCGTCAATCTTCACTTACGGGATGTGGCTTCCCTCTGTCTTTTCTATATGTAATTTCATTGCAAATGCTCTGGCGACTTTTTTTTTACCCCTGGTGTCTCTGCCACTGGATTGGTATCATAGGTCCACCCTTTTGCCATTGAAATAGTTAAACGTAAACACCACAACAGTTTCTTTTCTTTCACTTCTTTCCCTGGTGACCCGAACATATGAATTTACTCGTGCTACTAGATTGGCAAGTAGGTCCCACCCATTAACTATCAGAATAGTCAAATATAACCGCCACTTCTAGTCTACGAGTTTCTTTACTCGTTCTTTCTTGTGGAACTCCCTTCCGTATGGTGCTGTAAGCGTATAGTGACGGATTTGTGTTGTGGTGCAGTGGATATCAGCTCGGAAAGAGAAATCGGTGAGCCGACTTCGAATTCCAGTTGAATACCCTGCATTCACTTAAGCACTGGTACCCTTTGGAAAGGTATTAATCCGTTCCTTCCTTCCAGTTATGGGTTAAATAACAAGGGTAGGACTTGGGGACACTGCCCTTAAAAAAAAACAAATCCCAATGAATCTTGATACTCGAAAAGAAAAAATCTATTACTAGACACAAAAAATCTATTACTAGACACAAAAAATCTATTACTAGACACAAAAAACAACAATAATTTGCCAAAAGAAAAATGGTTTTTACCAGCAATAAACAAATAAAGTTTAGTCGGCAATAAATGAACCACCGAGGTTGATTTGCCATAAAAAGAAAACAACCAAACCAAACCCTTCCGTTTACTTGCTTCCCTGATAGCTTAGTCAGCCAGTTAAGTACCATACGTGATACAAGCTTGGTCGATTATGTCCCGAAAAAGACAAGACTAACTGAACAGAAGATTTTCCCGCAGTAAGTTGCCATTACTGCACTAGACTGACCAGCAACCAAGGTAATAGAATCTAATCTGTCCTGTTATTTAACCAGTAGCTAGAGGGAGAAGCGACGGATTCATGCCTTTTCCAAGGTTATTTGCGCGTATGTGAATGCAACGAATTTAGATGAAATTCGAACCCGGCTCTCTGATATCCACTGTACCACAACGCACATTCCGGCTAGCTAAAATCGACAAAAGTTTAAAATGTAATATCAACTGTCATCCATCTTCTTAAATCCCATCCACTACTTAATCCCTTCTTAGGTATCCCCCCTGGACCTTGTTTTTTTTCTCAAAACTGTAACCTCCTGCACACCAGTGACAGTCCTGCCAGACTTGCGGTGAAATGATTATAATATATATATATATATATATATATATATATATTACTAGCGGTATTGCTCGGCGTTCCGCGGGTGTAATGAAAGCTTTAAAACTAATCCATGGTCCTGGAGCTCAGACTCATCCTAAAGAATATTTGAAATAATAAAATAATTGCGACAATTTACAAATCGCACCTGGTATCTATATATCACTAGCGGTATTGCCCGGCGTTGCGCGGTTGTAATTAAAGCTTTAAGACTAATCCATGGTCCTGGAGCTCAGACTCTTTGGATGTTGGCACGAAAGACTAAAAAGCAATAGTTGTTTCCAGTCAAAGCAAAATCTTAGATTGAAAGAAAAATGAATGGATGTAAGTCAAATTTTGATTTCCTGGTATCGATATCAAATTTTCTGCACTATTGTAAGAACTGCAACCTTGAAACTGAATATCGTTTCTTATGTCTTTGTCTATGAGTGTATCAAATTTGATTAAAATCGGACTACTCCTTCTATAACCCGATTTTTTCGATTATCGATTTTCGATATTTATCCGGGGTACCTCGAGACAAAACTTAGCTAAGAACACTCGCAGACACTTATAGTACAACTGTGTAAATTTTCAAGCAAATCCTTTCAGCCGTTTCAGAGTCTATAGGTAACGAACACACACGCACACACACACACACACACACACACACACAGACACACACAGACACACACAGACACACACACAGAGACAAAGTTTCATTTATAAATAAGTTTAGATAATCATGATATATAGTATTATATAATACTGTTTGATTATAAACAGAATATCTGCTTAAATCCGAGTATCGACCAAAAATAATGTTCAAACAAATCATTTCAAATTGTCGGTTGTTTATAACCAAGTTTCGTTAATCTTCGTTAATTTCCGTAACATGATGATTATCGTAAATAATCAGGTCGGTAGAAATAAATATATAATACTGTTTGATTATAAACAGAATATCTACTTAAATACGAGTATCAATCAAAAATAATGTTCAAACAAATCATTTCAAATTGTCGGTTGTTTATAACCAGTTTCGTTAATCTTCGTTAATTTCCGTAACATGATGATTATCGTAAATAACTAGGCCGGTAGAAATAAATATATAATACTGTTTGATTATAAACATAGTATATACTTAAATACGACTATCAATCAAAAATAATGTACAAACAAATCATTTCATATATATATGTATGTGTGTGTGTGTGTGTGTGTGTGTGTGTGTGTGTGTGTGTGTGTGTGCTTGACTGTATAATTTTTTCGACTTATTAGGGTTCAACAGCATGTTCTCTCTGCTGGTCAGGTTGAAATCGCAAATCATTCAGCATATGAGACAAAGAACAGCAAAACCTTTATAAATCTGCAAAAGTGTTTTAATGTTCTGTCTTGTAACTGTTGATGACCTGGCTTCTCAAAGATTGTCATTCATTTTATGCATATACTTCTCCACTTAGCACAATCAAAAGCCGCTTCCTGAAATGACGACACAGTGATATTAGTAGAATTTAGGTTTTACTCATGGCTTATCCTTGTACCTCAACATAAACTGAATTTACCATCGCAGAAAACGATCGCTGTACTTGACGTTAAAGTGCCGAAAATTCAGCTCTGCCTCGTAAATATACTACCGGCCATATTTATTGAGCAACCCAAGTTTTAAAAAAGAAATTATGAATTTCATACAATTTTTTAGTATTTATTGCCAAGTGGATAATCTAAACTTATTCATAAATGGAACTATGTCTGTGTGTGTGTATGTGTGTGTGTGCCTGTGTGTGTGTATATGTGTCTGTATGTGTGTATGTGTATGTGTGTATGTGTATGTGTATATGTGCATATGTGTATGGGTGTCTGTGTGTGTATGTGTGTGTGCATGCCTGTGTGTGTATGTGTGTTTATATCTGTATGTGTGTATGTGTATGTGTGTATGTGTGTATGTGTATGTGTGTATGTGTGTCTGTGTGTATGTGTGTCTGTGTGTATGTGTGTGTATGTGTATGTGTATGTGTGTATGTGTATGTGTATATGTGTATGTGTGTATGTGTGTCTGTGTGTGTATGTGTGTGTGTCTGTGTGTGTATGTGTATATGTGTACGTGTATATGTGGATGTGTGGATGTGTTTCTGTGTGTGTATGTGTGTATGTGTATGTGTGTATGTGCATATGTGGATGTCTGTATGTGTGTCTTTGTGTGTATGTGTGTATGTGTATGTGTATGTGTGTATGTGTGTCTGTGTGTATGTGTGTGTATGTGTGTGTATGTGTGTATGTGTGTATGTGGATGTGTATGTTTATATGTGTATGTGTGTATGTGTGTCTGTGTGTGTATGTGTGTGTGCCTGCGTGTGTGTATGTGTGTACGTGTATGTGTGTATGTGTATGTGTATATGTGTATGTGTGTACGTGTGTCTGTGTCTGTGTATGTGTGTGCCTGTGTATGTGTGTATGTGTATGTGTGTATGTGTGTCTGTGTGTGTATGCGTGTGTGTGTGCCTGTGTGTATGTGTGTGTGTATGTGTGTATGTGTATGTGTGTATGTGTGTTTGTTTATGTGTATATGCGTATGTGTGTATGTGCGTGTATGTGTGTGTGCCTGTGTGTGTGTCCCCGTTACCTATAGACTCCTAAAAGGCTGAACCGATTTTCTTGAAAATTTACACAATTAAGTTATAAGCATCTGCGAGTGTTCTTAGCTAGGTTTTATGTCGAGGTACCCCCGATAAACATCGAAAATCGAAAATCGAAAAAATCGGTTTATAGAAGTAGTGGTCCGATTTTAATCAAATTTGATACACTCATAGACAAAGACATAAGAAACGATATTCAGAAGTTTCAAGGTTGCAGTTCTTACAATAGTACAGAAGATCGATAATATATATATATAAAAGGTAAGATGTTTGTGTGTGTGTCAGTTTATCTGCCTGTATGTCTGTATTTTTTCAACCCTTTTATTTTAGTTTTTGCTTCATGTTTGGTTCTAAGTAGGTATAATTGTAGTTCTTAGTCTCAGCCATGATACCATTTACTCAGAGGACTTTTTTTTTTTAATCGTATCACCCCGAGCAAGGCGGTAATGCCACTGATGTGCAGGGGGCTACGTAATAGTGAAAAGATCGCAAAAGTGAAAGCCGGAAACCACATCCTAAACAGGGAACAAGGGATGAGCCTCTTCACCTGTTCAATAGACGTGTGTGGAGTGTGAACCGGGCGATAGTTTAGTCTATCGACTCCAATTAAATAAGTTTCTGTCTTTGATGTTGTTCCTCGTCGCTACCATCCACGGACAGAATATATTTTTATTAATTTTACTTTTGTCGGATTTTTTGCCTCTGTTTCTGTCTTTGATGTTGCTTCATGTCGCCCCTATCCACGACCGGAATATATTCTTGTCAATCATAATCTTTCTCAGTCAAAAAACACTGATAAGCCATAACAATTAGAGATTATATTTGCTATTGATATTTTTTGTATGCAAGTCGAAATAAGTTTAAAGAGAATGAAGCTATATGGGGCTCCCTGACAACATTTAAAAAATTAAGAATGTTAGTCTGTTGCTTGATTTTGTTGGTATAACAATCTCTAGGGGTTATTTAAGGTTTATTTATTTATTTAGGGTTATTTAGCCTTCAAAATTCAGTTTACGGCGAAAAAAACTTATTTGATATCGATACCAGGAAATCAAAATTTGACTTGCATCCATTCATTTTTGTTTCAGTCTACGGTTTCGCTTTAAGTGGAAACAACTATTGCTTTTTAGTTTTTCGTGCCAACGTCCAGAGTCTGAGCTCCAGGACCATGGATTAGTTTTAAAGCTTTCATTACACCCGAGCAATGCCGGGCTATACTGCTAGTCCTAAATAAAAATAGAATGGTTCTTTTGTCATTTTTACTTAGCAAAATTTTACAAGGTAGCCAGGGAGCCTTTGATTCGGCCAACCAATAAGAAGAGACTAACATGGGGAAGAGATCCCAAAAAATCTGGACACTAGAATAGTTCATTTGATGCAAATGTTATTGTGCAGTATTAACAAATGAACCATTCTATCCTCATTTAGAACCAACCCCTTAACAGTAAATACTAAAAATAGTATGAAATACATAACTTTGTTTTAAACTGGGGTGGCCTAATAATTATGGCCGGGTGTGTATGTTTGCAGCGGTTTCACATTGTTTGTCAACATCAGATAACGAATACATTAAATATGTTATACGCATTATAAATATTGGCGTATTTTAAATATTGTATACCCATTAAGCTAGATGTAAACGAATGCGAACTCCATCAGACTATTAGGCACATATGTTTTGAATTCCGATGGCAGGGCCACAGCAAAATTAGACCTGAAATTGAACAAGAACCACACGGTTTCGTTAATAACACTGGGACAAGGAATGTGATGTTCATGTTCGGACAGATGTCAGAAATAACAATAGAAATGCAAAAAATGTGCATCTGTGTTTCAGAAATTATGTAAGAAAGTTTGATAAAATACGCCACAAGGCACCGTTGGAAATTCTGGGCAACTTTGATTAATTTGAAAATTGCCCAAAATTTATACTGGTAATACGCTGCTTGCATACAGAAAGAAAATAAATTCAGTAAATATACAAAAAAAAAACATAAAAATAAAAAAGAAATGGACGTAAGACAAAGATTTATCTTCTCAGCAAATCTAGTCAACCTTTACAGTCAAGTAATCCTTAAAGAATTACAGAGGTTTCATTATTGGCGTCAACAATCTTAAAAACATTAGATATGCAGATGACACAGCGTCGATAACAAACAGAAAAATAAAACGACATAAACTCCAATATTTGCATTATTCTGTCTATTGTCCTCGTCTTTGTTGCCATTTGTACGACGTTTAATAATAGATCATTCTATTTGTCTATATTTCTGAGATGAGGTAGTATTTACAGTATTTACATTATTCGGACTATTGTCCTCGTCTTTGTTGCCATTTGTACGACGTTTAATAACAGATCATTCTATGTGTCTATATTTCTGAGATGAGGTAACATTTACAGTATTTACATTATTCGGACTATTGTCCTCGTCTTTGTTGCCATTTGTACGACGTTTAATAGTAGATCATTCTATTTGTCTATATTTCTGCGATGAGGTAGTAATTACAGTATTTACATTATTCGGACTATTGTCCTCGTCTTTGTTGCCATTTGTACGACGTTTAATAATAGATCATTCTATTTGTCTATATTTCTGAGTTGAGGTAGTATTTACAGTATTTACATTATTCAGACTATTGTCCTCATCTTTGTTGCCATTTGTACGACGTTTAATAATAGATCATTCTATTTGTCTATATTTCTGAGATGAGGTAGTATTTACAGTATTTACATTATTCGGACTATTGTCCTCATCTTTGTTGCCATTTGTACGACGTTTAATAGTAGATCATTCTATTTGTCTATATTTCTGAGATGAGGTAGTAATTACAGTATTTACATTATTCGGACTATTGTCCTCGTCTTTGTTGCCATTTGTACGACGTTTAATAATAGATCATTCTATTTGTCTATATTTCTGAGATGAGGTAGTAATTACAGTATTTACATTATTCGGACTATTGTCCTCGTCTTTGTTGCCATTTGTACGACGTTTAATAATAGATCATTCTATTTGTCTTTATTTCCGAGATATGGTAGCATTTACAGTATTTACATTATTCGGACTATTGTCCTCATCTATGTTGCCATTTGTACGACATTTAATAATAGATCATTCTATGTGTCTATATTTCTGAGATGATGTAGTATTTACACTATTTACATTATTCGAACTATTGTCCTCATCTTTGTTGCCATTTGTACGACGTTTAATAGTAGATCATTCTATTTGTCTATATTTCTGAGATGAGGTAGTAATTACAGTATTTACATTATTCGGACTATTGTCCTCATCTTTGTTGCCATTTGTACGACGTTTAATAATAGATCATTCTATTTGTCTATATTTCTGAGATGAGGTAGTATTTACAGTATTTACATTATTCGGACTATTGTCCTCATCTTTGTTGCCATTTGTACGACATTTAATAATAGATCATTCTATTTGTCTATATTTCTGAGATGAGGTAGTATTTACAGTATTTACATTATTCGGACTATTGTCCTCATCATTGTTGCCATTTGTACGACGTTTAATAACAGATCATTCTATTTGTCTATATTTCTGAGATGAGGTAGTGTTTACAGTATTTACATTATTCGGACTATTGTCCTCATCTTTGTTGCCATTTGTACGACATTTAATAATAGATCATTCTATTTGTCTATATTTCTGAGATGAGGTAGTATTTACAGTATTTACATTATTCGGACTGTTGTCCTCATCTTTGTTGCCATTTGTACGACGTTTAATAATAGATCAGTCTATTTGTCTATATTTCTGAGATGAGGTAGTATTTACAGTATTTACATTATTTGGACTATTGTCCTCATCTTTGTTGCCATTTGTACGACGTTTAATAATAGATCAGTCTATTTGTCTATATTTCTGAGATGAGGTAGTATTTACCGTATTTACATTATTTGGACTATTGTCCTCATCTTTGTTGCCATTTGTACGACGTTTAATAATAGATCATTCTATTTGTCTATATTTCTGAGATGAGGTAGTATTTACAGTATTTACATTATTTGGACTATTGTCCTCATCTTTGTTGCCATTTGTACGACGTTTAATAATAGATCATTCTATTTGTCTATATTTCTGAGATGAGGTAGTATTTACAGTATTTACATTATTCGGACTATTGTCCTCGTCTTTGTTGCCATTTGTACGACGTTTAATAATAGATCATTCTATTTGTCTATATTTCTGAGATGAGGTAGTATTTACCGTATTTACATTATTCGGACTATTGTCCTCATCTTTGTTGCCATTTGTACGACGTTTAATAATAGATCAGTCTATTTGTCTATATTTCTGAGATGAGGTAGTATTTACAGTATTTACATTATTTGGACTATTGTCCTCATCTTTGTTGCCATTTGTACGACGTTTAATAATAGATCAGTCTATTTGTCTATATTTCTGAGATGAGGTAGTATTTACCGTATTTACATTATTTGGACTATTGTCCTCATCTTTGTTGCCATTTGTACGACGTTTAATAATAGATTATTCTATTTGTCTATATTTCTGAGATGAGGTAGTATTTACAGTATTTACATTATTCGGACTATTGTCCTCGTCTTTGTTGCCATTTGTACGACGTTTAATAATAGATCATTCTATTTGTCTATATTTCTGAGATGAGGTAGTATTTACCGTATTTACATTATTCGGACTATTGTCCTCATCTTTGTTGCCATTTGTACGACGTTTAATAATAGATCAGTCTATTTGTCTATATTTCTGAGATGAGGTAGTATTTACAGTATTTACATTATTCGGACTATTGTCCTCATCTTTGTTGCCATTTGTACGACGTTTAATAATAGATCATTCTATTTGTCTATATTTCTGAGATGAGGTAGTATTTACAGTATTTACATTATTTGGACTATTGTCCTCATCTTTGTTGCCATTTGTACGACGTTTAATAATAGATCATTCTATTTGTCTATATTTCTGAGATGAGGTAGTATTTACAGTATTTACATTATTCGGACTATTGTCCTCGTCTTTGTTGCCATTTGTACGACGTTTAATAATAGATCATTCTATTTGCCTATATTTCTGAGATGAGGTAGTATTTACCGTATTTACATTATTCGGACTATTGTCCTCATCTTTGTTGCCATTTGTACGACGTTTACTAACACCTGAAAAGCAGCTGAAACCATGCAAACATGGCGTTAAAGATGTGGACAATAATCCGAACAATGTAACAAGTGTAAGCATCTCTCCTCTTTCTTAGCACTTTCCGTACAGATATGCTAACCTTAAATTAAGTTTTCGTCTAGGTACCGACTTGGCGGCTCGACTACAGCCACTTCCCCCATCCACGAGATGTGGCATCCCTTTCTATAAATACTTCCATGGCTTCTGCTCCGGCGAAGTTAATTCTCTGGTGCCTCCGCAACAGGTGTTTACTCGTGCAACCAGACTGGCAACTGGGTCTCACACATTCACGGTTAGATCAATCAAATGCAGACGACAATTCTACTCCTGCAGCTTCTTTTCTTGCACTTTCCGCCTGTGGAACTCGTTTCCATATTTTTGCTTTTCTGACGGTTACAACCTCCAGGAATTTAAATGCAAGGTCAATACTCATCTTTTAACCACTTGACTCTAGTTCTTTCTTCACCGCCCTGTATATCCTTTCCTTTCTCTCCACCTTTGCAACTGTCATCACACCTGTATTCCCAACCTTCTCTTGCTCCTTTCTAACTGGTTCGTCCTTGTCTTCAATCTCCTTATCTTTTTACTCTTATCTAGTCCCCTGTACATCAGTGTCGTTACCGCCTTGCTCGATGTGATATGATTTTTTAAAAAATTCACCCCAAGCAAACTGATAAGGAGACTCCTGGGAGTCAAATAGAATGAAAAGACTTTAGAAGGAACCAGACATCCAATCCTAAACAGGAATCAAGAGATAAAAAAAGAATATGAGAAAAACTACTATTAAGGAGAAACGGCAATAAAAGAATAAGAGTCAAGATTTCCAACTGTAAAATCTTGTTCTGAGATTAAATTCATAAATTCTAAGGACCATAGAGGAAAGTTGTTTTCTTTTGAAGAATTTCACCCAAAGCAAGGCAATAAAACCACAAGGGTGTAAGTGGGTTACAGAGTGTTAGAAAATATGCTTCCATATTCTTGCTTTTCTGGCGGCTAGAACCTCCAGGAATCTAAATGCAATGTCAGTACTCATCTGTTAACCACTTGACTCTGGTTCTTTCTACACCGTCCTGTATATCCTTTCCTTTCTCTCCACCTTTGCAACTGTCATCACACCTGTATTCACATCCTTCTCTTGGTCCTTTCTAACTGGTTCATCTTTCTCTTCACTCTCTAATCGTTTTACTCTTATGTCTTCCCCTGCACATCAATGGTGTTCCCACCTTGATCGGGGTGATACAATTCAGAAAAAAAAATAATAAGAAGTAATTCGGAATGAAATCCTGGAAACAAGTGGTGTTTAATCAAAGCTAAAAGCCGTTCTTTGCTAATTGCTGCACGTATGCAACAAGTACAAGTCAAAGAGGGGCTAAGATTTAATGATAAATAAAGCAATCCTAATATTGCAATTGACAGCATCAGTCTTCCTCACAATTTTAAAATTTGAAATAAATTTGGTAAACCCTATATTTCATAGGTTTCAGTATTATGTAAAGCTTATTCGTATAATTTTAGGAAATATTTATCGTACTTGTCTTTTTAAACACGAAATACCTTGATTTTGACGACTTATTTTAAGAACCTGATTGGAAACGAATTAACAAAAAACAACGTGTGTGTGCGTGTGTGTGTGTGTGTGTGTGTGTGTGTGTGTCTGTGTGTGTGTGTCTGTGTGTGTGTGTGTGTCTGTGTGTGTGTGTGTGTGTGTCTGTGTGTGTCTGTGTGTGTGTCATATTCTTTTATTGTGTGTGTTCGCGTGTAACTCACTCTCTCTCCCTCTCTCTCCCTCTCTCTCTCTCTCTCTCATTATCATCATTTTTTGTGTGTGCTTCTTCTTATCATTTATTTGTGTGTGTCTCTGTTCCTCCTATTCATTTGTGAGTATATAGCTTTCTCTTTCATATCTATTTGTGTATGCGTCTCTCATATTCATTTTTTGTATGTATGTGTGTTTCTCTTCCCCCTCTCTCTCTCTCTCATGTTCATTTGTGTATGAATCTCTTTTACATTTTTATTTTTGCGTGTGTATGTATGTATGTATGCCTCTTTTATTTTCATTTGTGTGCATATGTGTATCTCTATATATATCATATTCATTTTTGTGTTTATGTGTGTGTGTCTCTCTCTCTCTCTCTCTCTCTCTCTCTCTCTTTCTTTCTTTCTTTCTTTATTTCTTTCTTTTTGTTTGTTTCTTTCTTTCTGCGTAATGATGTCACCACCTAAAAACAGGCTCAATTGCAAAACTCACATTCTATTATACGTCTTCCATTATGAACAGCTTTGAATGTTTAAATTTTTTTTTTTTAGGAAAGTAATGAAGGGTTTCAAGAAAATATTTTCACTATTAATGTGCAGAATATTTCACTGTATAAAATACAGTTTATATATATATATATATATATATATATATATACGTACATATATATGCACTCGTTATATATGTATATATATATTTATACGTATATATATATACATATATATACGTATATGTATATATATATAGATATATATATACGTATATATATATGCACTCGTTATATATATATATATATATAAAGAGTGTGTGGGAGAGAGGGAAAGAAAGATACATTTTACAGTACTTGTTAGCGTACAAGTTACTTGTCTTTCAAGCAATTGATTGGCGGGTCCGTTGTTCTCTTGAAACTCAGTAAATATTCCTGAAAGCTACACTCAGTTTCCTCTTGGAAATTCTCTAATGAGCGAATTGTTTCGGACTCTTGCAAAAGAAAAGCTCCGCGTTCGACATAAAATAGAATAAAGTTCACATCACTGCGGAAAATTCGTTTGTACCTGTCTCACATTGTGGAGCCTAATACGTGAACTTTCACATTCGCGAAATAGTCCACCGAAGTCCATAAAACTTTGAAATCGTACGATATCATTAGAGGAGTTACACAATGGGTATGAATTACGGGAAAAACGTTCAATTCCTGGCGGTAACATGATCTTTCTTTCGTATCTAGCATTTATAAATTATTCTATCTTATCTCCCTCCCTCTTTCTCTCTCCCTCTTTCTCTCTCTGTCTGTCTGTCTGTCTGTCTGTCTGTCTCTCTCTCTCTCTCTCTCTCTTTATCTTTCTTCCTCACCCACACACATATTGACACACGCACATAGACAGTAATTAATTACTGGGAACAAATTTATCTTCGGTATTAAAAAGATTTTAAAAGTTACTTTTTATTATTTACACAATTTACATTGTTCGGATTGTTGTCCTTTTTTGCCAAATTTCCAACGTTTCGGCCCTTAGAAAAATTTAAATATCTGGAAAGTGCTTTAACAGGTGACAGTGCGAAACAGAGATCCGAAGGCGAAGGGGCATGGCGATGGACGCACTCCAAAAGCTGAGCTAAGTATTAAGAGATAGGAAAATTTCGCTCGTACTGGATTGTTATGTAATGTCAGTTCTTCAATATGGCAGTGAATGCTGGACAATATCATCAAAGATGAAGGAAAAACTTGAAGCAACTGAAATGTGGTTCAACAGAAGCATACTGGATATAAAGTGGGGGATCAATTCCATATTACAATCAGTTTTGACCCCTCACTTTGTGGTCACAGCAGTTTCTATACATTCATATTCCTGACATCCAAAAGCACAAGGATGCATTCCAGAAGTTGAGCAAAATATTAAGAAACAGGACAATTTCGCTAGAAACAAAGAAGAGAGTCCTGGATTGCTATGTGATGTCAGTTCTTCAATATGGCAGTGAATGCTGGACAATATCATCAAAGATGAAGGAAAAACTTGAAGCAACTGAAAAGTCGTTCCACAGAAAGATGCTGCGGATATCATGGATCGAGCATGTGAGCAATGATAAAGTTTTGGAAAGGATGGAAACCAAAAGGATTTTTAATACTGAGCATCAGGAAAAGTCTTCTAAAGTTCCTTGGACATGCAATGAGGAAGGCTGATATTTACATAGGATGTGTTCAGAAAAAAAAAAAAAAAATATATATATATATATATATATATATATATCCATAGTTCCACCACTTATAAGCTTGAAGATGCACCATGTCAAACACATTCTTGAGAACCAAATTCACCCGCTTCGTATTCTTTTCATGAGATGTAAATTCCATTCTACCAGTTTTAACCTTCAAGACATGCTATGCCAAGCACATTGTAGCGAACCACCTTGATTCCTTACGTGTTCTATCTGTGAAATGTAAATTCCATTCGACCAGTTTTAACCTTACAAGTCACGCCAAGCACATTTTAGAGAACCACCTTATTCCTTGTATATTCTATTCGTAAGATGTAAGTTCTGTTCAACCAGGTATAACCTTAAAACACACCATGCAAATCACATTGTAGCGAACCACCTTGATCCACATTGTATTTTATTTATGTGATGTAAGTTCTATTTGATCAATTATAAGCTTCAAGACATGCCATGCCAATCACATTGTAGCGAAACAATTCCATTTGTGAGATGTAAGTTCTAATTGTCCAGTTTCTTCACACGAACAGCTACGTTGCAGAAACGTCCCTAAAGCGAATTGTTCCCGATTACTACAATCTTAACCTGTTCAAGTCTAGAATCAGTTGTTATCTTTCTCACATATAAAATAAATTGTGCCTAAAGGAGGAAGTGTTAACCATGTCTACCATAGTTTGTTAATATAAAATACAGCGCAGTACGTAATCTGTTCAATGAAACAACGTCAAAGATTAAAACTCACCAGTCAGACACTCTACTGAATCGGACTATATCGCTAGTAAACGGGAAAATATGGTCGCCTTCATACATGTCGGATTGAATATTTTGAGCTTTCTGATTGGTTAACCCTTCTATTGGTGAACTCTCAAATGAGTCAGCTCATGGCTGGCTCACTAGTATACAAGGTTACCCAAAAACTACAACAGGAAGAACATTGTAAAAAATCAGAGAAACTGTGATATCCCTACGATTAACTGGCTTTGAGTTATGCAATTACAAAAAGACGGCCAAAAATGGACATTAATCAATTGTTGTGAAATTATTCGACTTCTTTTAACATTTTTAAATCATTGCGATTGATTTATATTTAGGATGTATCAAAAAATTCGTAGGCATATAACCACAGCAGGTCGAAACCAGTGTCCATACAATCAACGAAATTTAACAACGTCGAGCTCGGTCAGTATTAGGATGGGATTGAAAATTTTGAAAAAGTTTGAAAATACCAGGTTGGATGTGCGGATGGTGTAATAAGTAACAGCTAAAAATCGGGAAGCAGAGTTTCAAGTCGCGTTGCAGATATCCTTTGGAAAGGTATGAATCTACCTCTTCCCCCACCTGTTATGAGTTAATTAGACACGCCATGCCATACGTGCATCACTAGATAATTGTTATATCAAATGTATTTCTTACAATCTAAAAATATTTTCTGGCTTTAAATAACCTGTGAACCATAGAAAATAAATCAATAATTTCGTAGCCAGAAAAGTGAATTTTGGTCTGAAATTTCCGGTTTCCGGTTTCCGGTTTTCTCTTTTCGAATCTTTTCACTCTTTATTTATTTTTTTTTCAATTGGAGTAGATAGACTGAATTATCGCCCTGTTCACACTCCACCCACATCTATTAAGCAGGTGAAGAGGCTCATCCCTTGTTCCCTGTTTATGATGTGGTTTCCGGCTTTCTCTTTTATAATCTTTTTACTCTTACGTAGCCCCCTGCGCATCAGTGGCGTTAACGCCTTGCTTGGGGTGATATGATTAAAGAAAATATATATTTTCATTAGATTGCAAATTTGATGTTCTTACATAAACTATCATAATTTTGGCAAAGATTCAATTAGTTTTAAAGAACATCATCGATATGTTATATACGCTGCCGGTCATAATTAATAGGCAACCCCAGTTTGTTTGTTTTTTTAAGAAATGATGCATTTCATACTACTTTTAGCATTTCTTGCCAAGTAGATAATTCTAAATGAAAATAGAATGGTTCTTTTGTTATTATTACTTTACAAAACAAAGATGAACTCGTCCGAATCACCCGAAATTCTTTTCATTCTTTCATTGATGATACTGCAAAATAAGTAATTATTAAATATTTATAAATTTATTTGATGCACATGTTATGGTGCAGTATTAACAAAAGAACCACACACACACACACACACACACACATATATATATATATATATATATATATATATATATATATATATATATGCATGTATATACTCTTGAAACATTTTTTGGTTATTCTACAAATCCATGGGTAATAAATATTTCGTAACTAAAACAGTCGCTCTCAAACCCAAAACAAACAACAGAACAGTTGTATGTTTTGGGTCTGGGGAGCTGCTGTTTTAGCCACGAAATATCTCTTACTCACGGATCTGTAGAATATTAAAAAAAAATTCAAGATTACATTACTCTGTTAAATTTAATGAAAAAATTTAACATTGAGTTTTTCTCAGCTTGTCTCTATTGGAATATTCTTCTTCTTCTGTGTGCCCTGTCCCTTCAGGACGTAGGCGATCATGGTTCTCCACGTCTCCCTTTCCCTGGTGGCTCTTAGTATGTTTGCTCCTGTTACACCTCGCATCCCCCGCTCCGTCATCCACCTGATCAGGCCCTTCAAATATGTTATCCGCTGCCTTCCTCTGCCTCTTTTTCCTTCTATCTGGCCAGTCAGTATCAGGTTCTCCAAGCTCTCCTTCCTCATTGCAATATAGGTAATTATTAAATATTTATAAATTCATTCGATGCGTATGTTATTGTGCAATACTGACAAAAGAACCATTCTATTTTCATTTACAGTTATTCACTTGGCAATAAATACTAAAAAATTGAATAAAATACATCATTTTTTTAAACACGGCGGTGGCCTAATAATTGTGGCTGGCAGTGTATGAGAATTTGAGTTACCTGGAACAGTGCTTTTGTAAAAGCAACGTTTAAGAATTCACCTAGTTTGGTTTTCGATATGACAACAAGATTTTTGTATGTAGCCATTTATTGATTCTGAATTAGGTTTGTTACAACGAAGGTGTCAATTTTATGGTCGCCTTACTGAGAAATGTTCTTTCGTGTACCTTGTTATTGACATTCGAACCACATAAAAATTAAAACTACCAATGCTGATTCTTGGGATTTGAAAGTACCGACGCAATACAATCTTTTTTTAGTTGGCATCAGTCATTATATTTTCATGCTTGTAAAGTGTACAATACTTCAACAGCACTATTTATAGTATTTGCATTATTCGGACTATTGTCCGAATAATGTAAATACTGTAAATACTACCTCAGCTCATAAATATAGACAGATAGAATGATCTATTATTAAACGTCGTACAAATGGCAACAAAGATGAGGACAATAGTCAGAATAATGTAAATATTGTAAATACTACATCATCTCAGAAATACAGACAAATAGAATGATCTATTATTAAACGTCGGACAAATGGCAACAAAGATTAGGACAATAGTCCGAATAATGTAAATACTGTAAATACTACCTCAGCTCAGAAATATAGATAAATAGAATGATCTATTATTAAACGTCGTACAAATGCCAACAAAGATTAGGACAATAGTCCGAATAATGTAAATACTGTAAATACTACCTCATCTCAGAAATATAGGCAAATAGAATGATCTATTATTAAACGTCGTACAAATGGCAACAAAGATTAGGACAATAGTCCGAATAATGTAAATACTGTAAATACTCCATCATCTCAGAAATATAGACAAATAGAATGGTCTATTATTAAACGTCGTACAAATGGCAACAAAGATGAGGACAATAGTCCGAATAATGTAAATACTGTAAATACTACCTCAGCTCAGAAATATAGACAGATAGAATGATCTATTATTAAACGTCGTACAAAGGGCAACAAAGATGAGGACAATAGTCCGAATAATGTAAATACTGTAAATACTACCTCAGCTCAGAAATATAGACAAATAGAATGATCTATTATTAAACGTCGGACAAATGGCAACAAAGATTAGGACAATAGTTCGAATAATGTAAATACTGTAAATACTACCTCAGCTCAGAAATATAGATAAATAGAATGATCTATTATTAAACGTCGTACAAATGGCAACAAAGATTAGGACAATAGTCCTAATAATGTAAATACTGTAAATACTACCTCATCTCAGAAATATAGACAAATAGAATAATCTATTATTAAACGTCGTACAAATGGCAACAAAGATGAGGACAATAGTCAGAATAATGTAAATACTGTAAATACTCCATCATCTCAGAAATATAGACAAATAGAATGGTCTATTATTAAACGTCGTACAAATGGCAACAAAGATGAGGACAATAGTCAGAATAATGTAAATACTGTAAATACTACCTCAGCTCAGAAATATAGACAGATAGAATGATCTATTATTAAACGTCGTACAAAGGGCAACAAAGATGAGGACAATAGTCCGAATAATGTAAATACTGTAAATACTACCTCAGCTCAGAAATATAGACAAATAGAATGATCTATTATTAAACGTCGTACAAATGGCAACAAAGATTAGGACAATAGTCCGAATAATGTAAATACTGTAAATACTACCTCAGCTCAGAAATATAGACAAATAGAATGATCTATTATTAAACGTCGTACAAATGGCAACAAAGATTAGGACAATAGTCCTAATAATGTAAATACTGTAAATACTACCTCATCTCAGAAATATAGACAAATAGAATGATCTATTATTAAACGTCGTACAAATGGCAACAAAGATGAGGACAATAGTCCGAATAATGTAAATACTGTAAATACTCCATCATCTCAGAAATATAGACAAATCACTAGCTTTTGTTTGTATCCTACCCCCACTTTCTCTCTCTCTCTCTCTCTCTCTCTCTCTCTCTCTCTCTCTTTCTTTTCCGTTTCTTACTTTTTATACCCTCTTTCTCTTTTTCTTTTCCTCTCCTTTATCTAATGACGCATGATATCCTTCTACCTCACTTTTTCTGTCTCTCTTTTGATATTTCTGGCTTCATTACATTTACTCGGATTGATTTCTTAACTATTTATCGTGACCTTTCTCATTCGATACCAATCTTTCTACTGTTCATCGTTGTCGACTGAGAAAATTATAGTTCCCTTAATCGATTTAGCAAGCATCAACCTCAAAGTGAAACTTACGAAGTTGAAACGTTCACCAGTAACGATATAATTTTTCAACATTATCTTTTAATGAATCTAGAATTAAGGTCTGCACCTCTCTTTATAGACACAGACGTGTGTATATCAAAGATCCTAAATTCAGTAGGGCTACTTTATAAAAAATAACGTGTATGTTTAACTTTTTTACGAATTTTAATTGCTGTACAAACAGTGAATATTTATAGAGTTTTGACAATATGTATATAAATATACTTTTGATATGAAAAGCCTCATTAGAAAATATGAGAAAACACAAAAGAAAATCGGCAAGACTAGGTCTTTAACGTTTAATACATGTTTAAAAGAAAGGATGCTGCCTAAATACACGTATTTATAGAGTTATATAACAGAATGCTAAGAGAACGAGACAATACTTTCTCAGTGGGAGTTGAACCATGCTACACGTAATGTCCAGTTTTAAATTCCTGACCACTGGGCTATTACTCATCAGCGCTTCCCTTCTCTGTATCCACAGCCCGCCAACTTTAGTTTACAGTTGCGATGACTCAACCCTGTTACGTAATCATATGCAGGACGCTTGGTTATACTGCCCGACTAAGAAACGATGATGGGTAAAGGGTAGAAGCCGGGTAGTAATGCTTTGCGCGTATGAGGAACATATTAAGGGCTTTCACACGGCGATACTTTTGTTGGTTCTGCTTTTATGATAACAATAAAATTTGAAAGAAAACTGTTTCCTTTATTTTGGGTCATATGAGGAATTAAATTTAAAGAAAAACATGTACATAAGGAAATTATTTGTTTTCTGAAGTCTATCTATCTATCTATCTATCTATCTATCTATCTATCTATCTATCTCATTCTGTTCATATCTATCTATCTATCTATCTATCTATCATTCTATCTATCTATCTATCTATCTATCTATCTATCTATCTATCTATCTATTAACACACACACACACACACACACACACGCACACACACACACATATATATATATTCTGTTATATCTTAGTACCACATTACTAATAGCCCAGTTCTACCTCGCACTTTTTCTTTCTCTCTCTCTCCCTATATATATATATATATATATATATATATATATATATATATATATAAATATATATATTATTTTGTTCACATATATCTATTTTGTTGACATCAATCTTTTTGTTTCCTCTCTTTGTATATATATATATATATATATAAAATTTCTCTTTATCTATCTATGTATCTATCTATCTATCTATCTATTCGTGTGTGTATTTATCTATCTTATTCTGTTAAGATCTATGTATCTATGTAATTTTGTTTACATAATTTTAATTTTAATTTCTCTATATATATTTTAATCTCTCTCTCTCTCTCTCTCTCTCTCTCTCTCTCTCTATGTATATATATATATTTTTTTCACATATTATTTTTCTCTTCTATCTGTCTCTCTTCTTTTGTGCCAATCTATCTATCTATCTATCTATCTATCTATCTATCTATCTATCTATCTCATTCTGTTCATTATCTATCTATCTATCTATCTATCTATCTATCTATCTATCTGTCTGTCTGTCTGTCTGTCTCATTCTGTTCATATGTATCTATCTATCTATCTATCTATCTATCTCAGTCTGCTCATTATCTATCTATCTATCTATCTATCTATCTATCTATCTATCTATCTATTCTATCTATCTATCTATCTATCTATCTATCATCTATCTATCTCATTCTATTCTATCTATCTATCTATCTATCTATCTATTTCAGTCTCTTCATATCTATCTATCTATCTATCTATCTATCTATCTATCTATCTATCATCTGTCTGTCTGTCTGTCTCATACTGTTCATATCTATCTATCTATCTATCTATCTATCTATCTATCTGTCTGTCTGTCTGTCTGTCTGTCTCATACTGTTCATATCTATCTATCTATCTATCTATCTATCTATCTATCTATCTATCTATCATCATTATTCTGTTCATTATCTATCTATCTATCTATCTATCTATCTATCTATCTATTTCAGTCTCTTCATATCTATCTATCTATCTATCTATCTATCTATCTATCTATCTATCTATTTCAGTCTCTTCATATCTATCTATCTATCTATCTATCTATCTATCTATCTATCTATAGCGTTTGTCTACTATTCATTTATAAAATATATTTTTATTTGTTTCTCTATAAAATCTAGTTTGTTTGTCTCCCTCTTTGTTATTTAATTTTTTTTTTTTATTTTAAGTTTGTTTATCTTTTTATCCCTTTGTTGAATTGATGACATTTTATCCGCGATGTGAGATTTTATTGTGCAACTCAATGTTTTCACCATAAATTTTTCTACTTTTTAATGTTAAACCACAATTTTTATTGCTTCTCACAAATCCTGTTTGTATTAATTTTCCCCCTTTTCATGTTTAAATCTTTCTGTTGAATTTTCATATGAAGGAATTTACGGCATTCTGTCGGTTTGGTGGGCAGTATTTAAAAAAAAACATTTTCGCAAGGTAGATCGGAAGGCGAATTGGCATGGCGAAGGAAGCATTCCAGAAGCTGAGTAGAGTATTAAGAAACAGGACAATTTCGCTAGAAACAAAGAGGAGAGTACTGGATTGCTATGTGATGTCAGTTCTTCAATATGGCAGTGAATGTTGAACAATATCATCAAAGATGAAGGAAAAACTTGAAGCAGCTGAAATGTGGTTCTACAGAAGGATGCTGAGGATATCATGGATTGAAATTTTGAAAAGAATGAAAACGAAAAGGAAATTAACACTGAGCATCAGGAAGAGACAGCTGAAGTTCCTAGGATATGCAATGAGGAAGGAGGGCTTGGAGAATCTGATACTAACAGGCCAAACTGAGGGGAAAATAGACAAGGGAGAGCAACGGATAACATATTTGAAGGGCTCTATCAGGTCGATGGTTGCATGGTGCAAGAGAAGAAAGCGTGCTAAGAGCCACCAGGGACTGGGAGATGTGGAAGGCCATGATCGCCTACGTCCTGAAAGGACAGGGCACATAGAAGAAGAATATATATGCTGTTTATAAGAAATTATAATGTAGATATAAAGTGGGGGATCAAATTTATATTATAACCAATATATAAACTGGTCCTCCATTTTGTGGCCATGCTAGTTTCTATACCTTTATATTCTAGATTTATGGGCTTGAGTAGGTGGCTGACAGTACGGGGGTTGCGTGTAGTAACAAGAGAAAACGTGCTAAGAGCCACCAGAGACATGGAGGTGTGGAAGGCCATGATCGCCTACGTCCTGAAAGGACATGGCACATAAAAGAAGAAGGAAGGCAATAGCCAGCTTAGCAAAATGTTAAGGTGCATTGTCTTTAAACCTTTTAGACTAAATATTCCTTTTTAACTATAAAATTAAAATTAATAAGTCACATTAAAATACTTACAGTAATAACTGCATTCATTTTGCCATTATTCTCAATTTTAATTATTTTAATGCCAACAATAATAGCCTCAAATATTACTTCTTGGTTTTCGGGATAGACTCGTCCAGTATGATTCTCCATTGAGCACCTGCATTATAGTTAAAGAATCAGTTTTCATGTAACTCTTCACCCAAGTTACAAGTTTTCCTTTGAGATGCTTATTAAATATTGTATTTTCGTTGCTTTCATGACTTTAGCTAGTATTCTTAATATTCTACATCTTTTCTTTCCTCTTACGTTCGCAATACAAGATTGCATATTTGTCTGATGTCTCAATCAATTTTTTGTCTTTGAACAGGTTAAGAGGCTCATCCCTTGTTCCCTGTTTAGGATGTGGTTTCCGGTTTTCTCTTTTCCAATCTTCTCACTTTATTTATTTTTTTTTTTTTTCAATTGGAGTAGATAGATCTATCTATCGCCCGGTTCACACTCCACCCACGTCTATTGAACAGGTTAAGAGGCTCATTCCTTTGTTCCCTGTTTAGGATGTGGTTTCCGCCTTTCTCTTTTCCAATCTTTTCACTATTACGTAGCCCCCTGCCCATCAGTGGTGTTACCGCCTTGCTCGGGGTGATACGATTAAAAAAAAATTACTCTTTGTCTTTTAACTCGGTACCTCCCCGCCATTCCTAAAAAAAACAGCATGGCATGATGTTAAAAGGGCTCAATTTTAGTAAAAACAAAGTTTTATCATTAAAATGTTTATGCTATTATTAAAAGAGGAAGAATCAAATTTTGTTGTCATTATTTTTCAAATGTTTTAATACTTTTTAAAACGTTCAAAATTTTCAGTTAAAATTTATATATATATATATTTTTTTTGTTTACAGGCAGTGATTCACGTCATGTTTGCATGTTGTGACTCTGAAAAACAGAGTAATATAACGCAAGTCGTTTTTTGGCGTTGAAAGAGATAATAATTTTAAAATTCTTGCAAATATCATCTAATTATCTAATTTTAATGAAACTTTCAGGACTTATTCACAAATAAATAAAAAAATTATTTATGCAATTATTATTTTTTGAGAATCTTTGAAAATTTTCTTTTTTTACATCTGTTTCCCTACAGTCTAATTAATTGCATAAAACTTCTAGAAATTCATTATCTATCCCAATTTTTTTTTTATTATTTAAATTCAGGACGAAATGTAAATCCCGTAATTTTTTTTTTTTAATTACGATTGCATTTTTCTGAAAATCTGTTTCGAATAATAAAATCAAAATTGCCTTAAAACTACGCTATTTTTAATATAAATAAACATTTAATAGATTTTATAAATATAATTTTGGGGTATCATATTCTGAAGAAGAAAAAAAATTCGATAAATAATAATGAATTTTTATAACAATTCTTTTAATTTTTTCTTTGCTAATTAAAGTTTCAAACATCTTTTTAAATTTCTTCCAGTTACTCAGTGTCTTCGGTTATTAATTCATTAAAAAAAGACTTTAGTTACAAACCGAAAAATCAAAAGCTTAATAGGTATCATTTAGAATTAAAACTTTTTAAAATAATTTCTATTTTTTTATTATTTATGTTAAACTGCACATTTTCTTCTTACTATGGAAATTTATAAGAGACTTATCATTGAAAGGTCACATGTTTGAATGGTTGTTTTATCTTACGAAATGTTAAATTGAATTATATCAATTTTTGGCCATCATACTTCCTTCCAGATTGATTGATAAAGGGGCTGTCATTGCCTAATTGAAAGGTCAACGAATCAGACCTTTGTGATTAAGAAATACTTTTATTCTAAGTTTCATGCCATAAACAAGTAATATTTGTTTCAAATTTTATTAATTTAAATTTAAATTTGATAATTTTCTAAAAATAACGAGTGACAGATGTATACTTTAATTTTGCAATTTTTAAAAATCGTGAATTAATTTTTGTTTACAAATATGTCAAACACTCAAAAAATGGCCGAAAAATTGAAGTTTAAAAAAAATATCTCTAAATTTTTTATCCAGGGAATATTTTTTTTTTTAATCATATCACCCCAAGCAAGGCGAAAACGCCACGGATGCACAGGGGGCTACGTAAGAGTGAAAAGATTGGAAAAGAGAAAAACCGGAAACCACATCCTAAACAGAAAATAAGGGATGAGCCTCTTCACCTGTTCAATAGACGTGGATGGAGTGTGAACCGGGCGATAGTTTAGTCTATCTACTCCAAATGAAAAAAAAATAAAAAATAAAATACAAAAAAAGAGTGAAAAGATTGGAAAAGAGAAAACCGGAAACCACATCCTAAACAGGAAACAAGGGATGAGCCTCTTCACCTGTTCATTAGACGTGGGTATATACTTTTTGACATACACCAGAGTATTTTGCTTACTGGAAATAGTAAATTTAATCATTAAGTTAAAATTAAAGTTTCAAGAGTGTTGTGGGATCACCCCTTTTTGTATATAATAATGAACTCGACCGAGTGTACATATAATCCTGCCTATAGAGAGAAGAGCAGAGTTAGGTTGGAGTAAGGTGGCCCTTATAAATATGTAGTATTGTGGTGTGTGAAGGATTGGGAGCTGATGGATGGGTTCGTGTGGTGAATGCGCAAAACTGTAATGAGTGATTGGGTCGTGATAGTGTTCAGCTAGCTTTGTACCAACATTTTTGCATTTTGTACTAAAATATATATTGAGTTAAGTTGGGGTTGTTTGGATCTGGAATCACATTTGTAGTTGCAGTTGCTCTGAGCTCCACTCAGCTAGAATCAGTTACCCGAACATACTTTTCACTTCAAGACTGTATATATTTATTTCTACTAATAGTATTCCTAAAATGACTAACACGCGTTCCGGTTTGAATATTACGTCTAATATAATCGACTTTTTCTATCTGCAAATCTGTTGTTGTTGTTTATTATTTTGTGCGGTTTCTCACCCGGAATCCACCAAAAAAGAAAAAGTTTTCTTTATTTTTAAAATTTCAATTGAAAACTTAAGTATCAAAAATGGAGTAGAGGTACCTATCTTAAATCATTTTGCTAAATTTTCGTTGTAAGTCCCGACGCTTTTCCCCTTCAAATTTATCCAAAATAGCATTATCTCGGTGCAAATGTATATGTTGAACTCAAATCAACTGTTAGTTATTGAAGAAACTTACCTTTTTTTATCTAAATGTCCATAAAAAAACGAACTTTATTTTGCACTCACGAAGTGATGTAATTAACTGCAGAATGACGTGAACGAATTTTGGCAGATTTTTGGTCGATTTTTCTTCATTTACTGATACTTCCGGCGATTTACTTCCGGAAATTAAAGTAATGCGCTATTGTATTTCTACGCTTATTACTTTCATAACCGGAAGTATATCACCGGAAGTTTCAGTAAAGGAAGAAAATCTTCCAAAATTCGACAGAAAATTGTTGCCTACGAAGAACGTAATTCTGCAGTTAATTACATGACTTCGTGAGAGTTACGGGAGAGAAAAAGTGCAAGATATAGTTCGGTTTTTTTTATGGACTATCAAAGAAAAAAGGTAAATTTTTTCAATAACTAATTGTTGATTTGAGTTCAGCAGATACATTTGCACAGAAATAATGCTCTTTTGGACAAATTTGAAGGGGGGAAAGCCGTCGGCACCTAAAACGAACATTTACCATCATTTTTGTAACATTCTTGAAGTCATTTTAATTTTTTGTTCTTTTCTAGCCAAAGTTTTCACATTCTTTACTTACATTCCAATATTACGTCACTACCGCTGAATAATGTTGCACTATCTTGTTTCTCTTTTCAGCACAGACATAAACTACGACCCTTGAAAATATACAGTACCGTGCAAAAGTATTAGGACAAGAACTATTTTATCTTTTATGAGGCATATTGACAGAAAATAAACAATTTAATTAAAATAATTTTATTTGATTTACTCAACAAATGCTTCAAGAAAAAAACACTTGTTACAAAATAAATTTAATATTTAGTATAATAGCCTTTCGCGTTGAAATAATAAAATAATTGCGACAATTTACCGATCGTACCTAGTATACATACATATATATATATATATATATATATATACATACAGTACGGTGCAAAAGTATTAGCACAAGGACTATTTTATCTTTTACGAGGCATATTGACAGAAAATAAACGATTTAATTAAAGTAATTTTATTTGATGTACTCAACAAATGCTTTATCGAGAAAAAATACTTGTTACAAAATAAATTTAATATTTAGCATAATAACATTCACTTTGAAATAATAAAATAATTGCGACAATTTACCAATAGCACCTAGTATATATATATATATATATATATATATATATATATATATATATATATATATATATATACAGTACTGTGCAAAAGTATTAGGACAAGGACTATTTTATCTTTGACGAGGCATATTAACAGAAAATAAACGATTTAATTAAAGTAATTTTATTTGATTTACTCAACAAATGCTTTAACAAGAAAAAAGTAGTTGTTATAAAATACATTTAATATTTAGTACAATAGCCTTTTGCTTTGAAATAATAAAATAATTACGACAGGTTGCTGTTCTTACAATAGTGCAGAAAGTTTCATATCGATATCAGGAAATCAAAATTTGACTTACGTCCATTCATTTTTCTTTCAGTCTACGGTTTCGCTTTAACTGGAAACAACTATTGCTTTTTAGTCTTTCGTGCCAACGTTCAAAGTGTCTGAGCTCCAGGACCATGGATTAGTTTTAAACCTTTCATTACACCCGAGCAACGCCGGGATATACTGCTAGTATATATATATATATATATATATATATATATATATATATACTACCGACCACAATTATTAGGCCAACTCAGTGCCTTAAAAAATGACGTGTTTCATACTATTTTTTAGTATTTATTGCCAAGTGAATAACTGTAAATGAAAATAGAATGGTTCTTTTGTTAATAGTGCACAATAACATGTGCATCAAATGAATTTATAAATATTCAATAATTACGTATATTGCAGTTTTATCAATGAAAGAACGAAGAAAATTTAAGCTGATTCGGACGAAGTCATCTTTGCTTTCTTGCCTTGTCAAATTTTGCAAAGTAATAATAACAAAAGAACCATTCTATTTTCGTTTGGCAATAAATACTAAAAATAGTATGAAATACATCATTTCTTTAAAAAATGTACTGGGGTGGCCTAATAATTATGGCCGGTTGTGTGTATATATATATATATATATATATATAGTACTAAAATTAAAACTTTAGTAATAATATACCCTATTTTAATTATCAATATTCTATTTCTTTCTATCTAATTACAAAAACGATTCGGTTTAGATAAACTACTTTCCAGATATACATTAATCCACTGTTTTTTTTTGTTTGTTTGTTTGTTTTTGTTTTTTTGTTTTTTTTTGTTTTGTTTTTTGTATCACAAATTTTTGTCATGTTTGAATAAATAATTTAGATATATTATGTACATTTATTTTTATTTTAATCCTTTCGTAGTTACGAATGTTTCCTGGTATGGTGACTGAAAACAGGAAGAAAGGCGCTCTAGGTATTTCCTTTAGTCTAATTTTCCCAAGTACTTTCTATCTTATTGAAGACCAAATTCAGTGGGTATTGGTTGTTAAGACATAAATAACGTAGTTGTCATTAATATCTTGTGGTTTAACCGTTACGAATTTTGAATGACGTTTCAAAGTTGTATTGTGCAAATGAGGTAACTTAATTTTATATCTTTTAATTTTTATAAATATTGCAATTTATATATTTTAAACTATTGTGTTGTTCTTCCCAAAATTACAACTTAGTAATTTTAAAGACTTCTTTTTTTATGCATTTTAGAACATTGTTAATATACTCATATTTAATTTTGTTTAGTGTCTGTTTCAATTTAAAAAGAAAATGCCTTCAATAATTTGAAGTTTTATTATTTTTAATGGTGGCGTATGCATGTCTTGCTAATTAATATTTCTTTGAATTGTGAATGTGGACAGGAATGTTCAGTTAAATGTTGTGCAATCGATGATGAATCAGACATAAGCAGTGTAAATCTTCTTGATAGCGTTGTTTTTGTATGACCAATATCTATTTTTTATTCTTTTGTGTCAGAGGTACAATCTACAAAAATCGTTTAAATTCATCTACAATTTTGTTGCTTTTTTTAAACGCTTATACTAAGGCGTTTGACAAAATACGCTACAAAGAATTGATGGAGATGCTTGGCAGCTTCGACATATTTGGGAAAGACCTAAGAGTAATCAAGAATCTCTACTGACAGCAAACTGCCTGCATACGGACAGGTAATAAATTCAGCAGTTATACAAAGATTGAAAGGGGCGTAAGACAATGAAGTGTCTTTTCACCGTACCTATACAACATGGACAGTGAGACTATTCTGAGAACCCTAGAAGTTATGCCAGGATTCGTAATCGGAGGCCACAATTTAAACAATATAAGATACGCAGATGATACAGTACTGATAGCAGACACAGAAAAGAAAAATAAGACTACAAGACCTCCTGCAGAAGGTAGCTGAAGAGAGTAACAAGAAAGGACTACAAATAAACTGTAAGAAAACCGAATGTATGGTCATCAGCAAAAAGAGCAGCCCAAAATGCCAAATACAGGTGAGGGACACTAAAATCAAGCAGGTACAAAAATTTAAATACCTGGGAAGTGTTATAACAAAAGACGGAAAGTGCGACACAGAGATCCGAAGGCGAATTGGCATGGCGAAGAAAGCTTTCCAGAAGTTGAGTAAAGTATTAAGAAACAGGACAATTTCGCTAGAAACAAAGAGGAGAGTACTGGATTGCTATGTGATGTCAGTCTTCAATATGGCAGTGAATGCTGGACAATATCATCAAAGGTGAAATAAAAACTTGAAGCAGCTGAAATGTGGTTCTACAGAAGGATGCTGCGGATATCATGGACCGAGCATGTGAGCAATGATGAGGTTTTGGAAAGGATGGAAACGAAAAGGAAATTAATACTGAGCCTTAGGAAGAGACAACTAAAGTTCCTGGGACATGCAATGAGGAAGGAGTGCTTGGAGAACTTGATACTAACAGGTCAGATAAAGGGGAAAAGAGACAAGGGAAAGCAGCGGATAACAAAGTGACGTAAGCCAAGTGTGACAAGTATTGTTTTTTATACACATTTAAGGATCCGCGTTAGGCGGGGGCACCTAGAGGTGGTGTAATGGCTAGCAATTTTGTATCGCTAGAATCGTTACAATTGAGAAGTGAGTTTTTACAATCATTACAATTGAGTAGTGAGTACTTTCGGCCTTGTGACGCATCTCAGCTGCGCTTTGAAAATCCTCATTTAAGGATTCAAGCTTTTAAATTAAAATTATGTTTGTTTGTTTTTTATTTATTAATGGTTGTTTTTGTTGCATGAGTATAAGTCTGTTTTCACTAGTTGATTTTACTAGTATTGTTACTGAATAGTTGTCTACTGTTACTCTGACCCTTATTCTGCTTAATAAAGCGTTGTCTGGCTACCTACGGTCCGGAAGGTTTTGTTTTTTTTAATCATATCACCCCGAGCAAGGCGGTAACGCCACTGATGTGCAGGGGGCTACGTAGGAGTGAAAAGATCTGGAAAAGAGAAAACCAGAAACCACATCCTAAACAGGGAACAAGGGATGAGCCTCTACACCTGTACAATAGACGTTGGTGGAGTGTGAACCGGGCGATAGTTTAGTCTAGCTACTCCAATTAAAGTTGACTATATAGGACGTTTTGTGCATTCACCGTTTTGAACATTCACCGTGTGAGAAAGTATAGTCATACACAGCATTGGTCTTGTATACGGTGGGGTGGAAGCTTGAGATATATAGTTTTAATAAGTTATGAAAACAGAAATTACTTAGACGTTGGCTAAAGTAAACGGTCCTCCAAATGACACAAAACTGAAAATAACACTCACATCTCATTTTAACAAATATATTTATCAAAATATATAAATATAAAAGCCGAGTTCGAATTCCAGTTGAATTCGTTGCATTCACTTACGCGCAAATACCATTAGGAAATATACTAATCCGTCTCTTCCTCCCAGTTATTGGTTAAATAACAGGACAAATTAACTTCTAAAACCTTGGTTGGGAACCGGTCTACAGTAGAAAGCAATGGCAACCTATTGTGAGATAATCTTCTGTTCAGTCAGTCATATCTCTTTCGAGACATGATCGCCCAAAACTTTTATCACGTATGGCACTTTACTGGCTTACTGACTGATCACTAAATTATTATTATATCAAAAAGAATTTTTGCAATTAAAAAATATTTCCTGGATTTAAATAACCCGCAAAGTTGTTGATAAGCCGTAGAAAACGAATCTGGCCATCAATAAAACACATTTGAAATACTTGTGTGTAGCTTGTTAGCATACTTGCACACACGCACAAAGACACGTATATTCATTCCTTTTGAGAGACTAGCAGTATAGCCCGGCGTTGCTGGGTGTAATGAAAGCTTTTAAATTTTAATCCATGGTCCTGGAGCTCAGACTCAGCCTAAAGAATATTTGTGTGAAGTTTGGTGAGAATCGGATAAAAATTGTGGATTTGTATAAAGGACATACAGACAGACAAACGGACACACACACAAACATCTTGCCTTTTATATTCACACACACACACACACACACACACACACACACACACACATATATATATATATATATATATATATATATATATATTATCGTTTTTCTGCACTATTGTAAGAACTGCAACCTTGAAACTTCTGAATGTCGTTTCTTATGTCTTTATCTATGAGTGTATCAAATTTGATTAAAATCAGACCACTCCTTCTATAACCCGATTTTTTCAATTATCGACATTTATCGGGGGTACCTCGACACAAAACCTAGCTAAGAACACTCGCAGACGCTTATAGTACAACTGTGTACATTTTCAAGAAAATCGGTTCTGCCGTTTCGGAGTCTATAGGTAACGGACACACACATACACACACACACAGAGACAAAGTTCCATTTATAAATAAGTTTAGATATACTGAGACAGAATGTACTGTCTATGCCCAAACATGCATCAGACGTGTATCTGTATGTTTGTGTGTCTGTGTTGATGAAATATTAACTGTTTCCAAACAAAAATATCTCATGAGTACACTTTCAAATTTTATTACTTGATAATTTCTCAATAAACGTTTGACAATGTTATTTATTTTCAACATTTTTTATTATAGCAAAATTCAGCAATTGTCTTCTTGCATATTTGTCACGAATCAAAATGGTGTCTATATCGCGTTAAAAATGTCGCTCACACCGACCACCACCCGACAGTCCGTTGCTTTATTGTCGTTTCAAATGAGTCAGTTTGTTTTCCTTCATGGCAATATATAGGGCCAACTGTTTTCTTTTATATATATGCATGTCTATTCTTAAAGAGCGGTAAATGTATGTCTGTTAGTCAGTCGGTCTCCCAAGGTTATGACTAGATTCGTACGAGACATCGTCTCTTTCAAAATCGTTGTACCTGTGTATGTGTGCCCGCTATTCTCCAACTGTACTTTCTCTTATAGTATGTCTCTATGTCGTATGCTTTTTTATTGTTTAATGTTTGATAAAGTTGTTTATCTTATTCATCTGTTTGTGGACTGTGAGTATTTGTAAAGCTTTCAATATTTTATCATGCTTATTTGCTGCGTATTTGTCTAAAAGTCGGCCATGTTGCAATGTCAATGGAAAACGCGCATGCGTGCGCGTACAAGACGTTTGTGTGTGCGCGCGTGTGTGAATAAAGACTTTGAATTAAACGTGCGTTTGTCGGTCTGTTAAAGTTTATCGTCTGTCAAGCCTGTCTTGTTCCTTGGCATCGAAGAAGGTTACTATGCGAATTGTATTTATCCATTAAAGTTGGCGTGTATCTGACTGCCTGATTAACATGTGACCGTTTGTCTTGATTGCCCTGTCTGTCACACCAGCTGGTTGTCTTTGCCATGAGTCTTTGTGCCTGTCTCTCTATCAAATTTGGTGTTTGCGTGTGTACGTGTGTGTGTGTGTGACTCTCTCTCTCTCTCTCTCTCTCTCTCTCTCTCTCTCTCTCTTTCTCTCTTTGCATGACTATACACATTATCGTGTGAGTTTTGTCAAAGTGTTTGTGTGCGTGTGTTTGCATGTGAATGTATGTCTGTCAAGGGCACGTTGAGTGTTATTGTCACAGTTGTCGTGTCTACAGACGCCTGCGTGTGGCTTTGTTCACGAGTCTGCATTTTGGGCAGACAATGTTGCAGTTTGTGCATCTGCCTCTCTTTGTCTCTAATGAGGATAGGCCTGTCTGTACGCACGTTCCTCTGTATTCAGCAAATCCGTATGCATGCTTGTATAAGTTGATTACAGACACACCAAGAAGGAATATCTTGGTTAAGAACCTCAGCGCCGATGTATGCCATTGAAAGCGCTTTTCCGATATGGTCTTTGTAAATGAGTTTTTCATCCTAAAGAAGGAAACGTTCAGGAACTAAAAGGAAAAACAAGAAAATAACGATGAGGAGATTGACAGCGAATGACATGGGAAGGAAAAACTGATAAAAAAAATGGGAGGAAAAGAGACAAATTAAATAAAGACATATTTCGTGTCATGAAGTGCAATATTTTAGCTCACTTGATGAGCATTAATTTCAGATGTACAAAACGTAAGGGTTTTTATTAAACTGTAAATTTTCTTAAACTTTTAATCAGAAAGAGACCGCCCCAGAAAGCTAAGCTACAATTATCCAGCAGTTTTCAAGAAATTTAAACAAATTTTCTCTTGTAAAAAAAAAAAAAAAAAAAAGAAACGGATGCAGGCGATATATATATAAATATATAAAGGCAGGATAATTTTTAACCTTGGGACAAAAAAAATAATTAGCGATAAAGAAAGAAAATATATGAGTGATTGTGGGGGGGGGGGGGGTGATATGATTAAGAAAATGAATGATAAAGAAAAAGATAAACGGAAAAAAAAAAAGAAAAAGGTAAGACAAAAAAAGAAGAGGGAGAACGAACACAAGTAAAGGAAAATGGTAAAGAAAAAAAGATAAAAGAAAAAATTGTGGGAAAATGGAGGAATTAAAAAAGAAATAAAATGAATGCGAAAACGATAAAAAGAAAAGCAAAAAAAAAAAAACAGGAAACAGGAAATATTTCAAATAAAACAATAAATGCAAAATAAAAAAAACAGTAAAACCGAAAAAGAAAAAAAAAAGCAGAACAAGAGGAAAAAGTCCTGAATCAAAAACTTTGGCGATCTCAGATTTTACAATGCTGGTGTGAGAAGTGAAAAATGAAACATTCGTTACCCACTGAGAAAGCTCGAAACGCATGCATTATATAATGAATCAAACAAATAAATAAACACACACACACACACACACACACACACACACACACACACACACACACACACACAGCCTTTGAGATTTGGAAAAGAAATCACTCAACCAGCGGTCGAGAGCAAGAGAAAATTTACTTGCCCCAAAATCATTTTACTCGACCGACTCCATTTTCTTACGTAAACATCGCGTGAATCGATGACGGAAACCAAAAAGTGAAATTTTAATTAAAATTTCGAACGTGTTAGAAAGGATTTAACTTTTTTTTTTAAATAATAACAACAAAATTTGATCTTTCCTCTTAATAATAGCAAAGATTTTTTGATGATAAAACTTTGTTTGTATTAAGTTTAACATCATCATATGCTGTTATTTTTTTTGTTTTTTTCTGTAGGTGGGTGGCATTTGAGTGGAGGTACCTAAATTCGTAGTTTCTTTCTCCTGTTTGACTACAACCTCCATCTTATAGATGATAAAAAATAACAAATCTGATTTTCTCAACGATTTTCTATAAAAAAAAATACTTACTTGTAAAATTTGTTTTTCGACGCGTGTTTGAAAGAAGTATGCGTTTTTTTTTCTTGCTTTCAAATCTTCATTTTTATTTTTCGTACGCAGAAAGAAAATATAGGATAATCTTTTTCGAAATGAATTTCTAAAATTCTGTGAGCGTCTTTAATCTGTGCGACAGAGACATTTTGGCTCCACTCTTGAAGCGTTAATTAAATTAATGTTTACATTAGCCGAGACGATAGAAACCAAGAGTTCAATAATGTCATTGTAAGTCATTCTAAGTAACTTGTGAAACTTCAATGGCATACTTTTGGGTTGTAAAAGGAATCAACTTCCCTTTTTTTTATATTTGAACGGACACGTTTCATTGCTAGATTTTTAATCGACCGCAAGCGAGTAAAGCAATAAATTTTAATCGCCCAATTAAGTTTTTAATCGACTGAGTCGATCGGGCGAATGAAATCTCAAAGGCTGCACACACACACACACACACACACACACACACACACACACACACACACACACACATCGGTACCTCCACTCATTTTGGAATACATAAGTTTTAAATTGAATTTTTAAAAAATAAAAAAGGTGAATGATAAATTTTACTATTTCCAGTGAGCAAAATACTCGAGAATATTTCAAAAAGACATTATATTGATTCCAATTACAACATCTTTAGGTTGCTCAAAATTCATCATTTTTCCCTCTAATCAAAATTTATTTCTCAGTTTTAAATATCTTGCGAAAATAAAATATACACATGTGGCACGTTATTTGTGTAACATTAGCAAATTTAAAGTTAAATTAATCTGATTTACATAACTAATTTAAATTTAAATTATTTTTTTAATCACGGTGGTCATAGCTTTCTGACCTGTTAAGTGATTGATGACAGTCAGATGTGGTGATAAGTTAAGTATGGTTGACTTAACCAAAACTGACATAATTGGCCAATTTTTTTTTGCAAGGAGAAGAAACCATAAAACACGTGACCTTTTAATGTAACACTCGAAGTATCATACTTTAAAAAATAACTTCCTTTCAAGAAAATTATGAAAAATTATTTTGAAGTTTTTGACTTGTATTAAGCTTTTTCATTTTCGATTAGTAAATGCAGTCTTCACTTAATAAACTTTCACAAGGCTTTGACACGTTCTAAAAATATTTTGAAAACTTATAAGTTACTATAATTAAATAAAATAAGAAGAATTCATCTAAACAGTATTTACATTATTCGGACTATTGTCCTCATCTTTGTACGACGTTTCGGTTCGATTGGAAGTCATGAATTATCTCCCTCTAACCCTGCAAGTTACCTCTTTACCACTGCTGCAGCCTAGCATTGAACTCACAACTCTAAGAGTCAAGACAGGAATTAACCAAGGTCTATATCCACTGGGCCAATCGAGACTTTACGCAAGGAATGGAGTTCATATACCCCAGTGAGTGTAATAAAGGGTTCGGTTCTAAATTCCTAGCACCTGAAGAAGACCAAAACAACTCCACTTCAAGACAGAAGTTCCTAACACCTGAAAAAAAAAACCCGAAATGTCGTACAAATGGCAACAAAGATGAGGACAATAGTCCGAATAATGTAAATACTGTAAATACTGTCTCATCTCAGAAATATAGACAAACAGAATGATCTATTATTAAACGTCGCACAAATGGCAACAAAGAAGAGGACAATAGTCCGAATAATGTAAATACTGTAAATACTACCTCATCACAGAAATATAGACAAATAGACTGATCTATTATTAAACGTCGTACAAATGGCAACAAAGATGAGGTCAATAGTCCGAATAATGTAAATACTGTTAATACTACCTCATCTCAGAAATATAGAGAAATAGAATGATCTATTATAAAACGTCGCACAAATGGCAACAAAGATGAGGTCAATAGTCCGAATAATGTAAATACCGTAAATACTACCTCATCTCAGAAATATAAACAAATAGAATGATCTATTATTAAACGTCGCACAAATGGCAACAAAGATGAGGACAATAGTCCGAATAATGTAAATACTGTTAATACTGCCTCATCTCAGAAATATAGACAAATAGAATGATCTATTATTAAACGTCGTACAAATGACAACAAAGATGAAGACAATAGTCCGAATAATGTAAATACTGTAAATACTACCTCATCTCAGAAATATAGACAAATAGAATGATCTATTATTAAACGTCGTACAAATGGCAACAAAGATGAGGACAATAGTCCGAATAATGTAAATACCGTAAATACTACCTCATCTCAGAAATATAAACAAATAGAATGATCTATTATTAAACGTCGCACAAATGGCAACAAAGGTGAGGACAATAGTCCGAATAATGTAAATACTGTTAATACTAACTCATCTCAGAAATACAGTCAAAATAGAATGATCTATTATTAAACGTCGTACAAATGACAACAAAGATGAAGACAATAGTCCGAATAATGTAAATACTGTAAATACTACCTCAGCTCAGAAATATAGACAGATAGAATGATCTATTATTAAACGTCGTACAAATGGCAACAAAGATGAGGACAATAGTCCGAATAATGTAAATACCGTAAATACTACCTCATCTCAGAAATATAAACAAATAGAATGATCTATTATTAAACGTCGCACAAATGGCAACAAAGATGAGGACAATAGTCCGAATAATGTAAATACTGTTAATACTACCTCATCTCAGAAATATAGACAAATAGAATGATCTATTATTAAACGTCGTACAAATGACAACAAAGATGAAGACAATAGTCCGAATAATGTAAATACTGTAAATACTACCTCATCTCAGAAATATAGACAAATAGAATGATCTATTATTAAACGTCGTACAAATGGCAACAAAGATGAGGACAATAGTCCGAATAATGTAAATACTGTAAATACTACCTCATCTCAGAAATATAGACAAATAGAATGATCTATTATTAAACGTCGTACAAATGACAACAAAGATGAAGACAATAGTCCAAATAATGTAAATACTGTAAATACTACCTCATCTCAGAAATATAGACAAATAGAATGATCTATTATTAAACGTCGCACAAATGGCAACAAAGATGAGGACAATAGTCCGAATAATGTAAATACTGTAAATACTGTCTCATCTCAGAAATATAGACAAATAGAATGATCTATTATTAAACGTCGCACAAATGGCAACAAAGATGAGGACAATAGTCCGAATAATGTAAATACTGTAAATACTACCTCATCTCAGAAATATAGAGAAATAGAATGATCTATTATTAAACGTCGCACAAATGGCAACAAAGATGAGGTCAATAGTCCGAATAATGTAAATACCGTAAATACTACCTCATCTCAGAAATATAAACAAATAGAATGATCTATTATTAAACGTCGCACAAATGGCAACAAAGATGAGGACAATAGTCCGAATAATGTAAATACTGTTAATACTGCCTCATCTCAGAAATATAGACAAATAGAATGATCTATTATTAAACGTCGTACAAATGACAACAAAGATGAAGACAATAGTCCGAATAATGTAAATACTGTAAATACTACCTCATCTCAGAAATATAGACAAATAGAATGATCTATTATTAAACGTCGTACAAATGGCAACAAAGATGAGGACAATAGTCCGAATAATGTAAATACCGTAAATACTACCTCATCTCAGAAATATAAACAAATAGAATGATCTATTATTAAACGTCGCACAAATGGCAACAAAGATGGGGACAATAGTCCGAATAATGTAAATACTGTTAATACTACCTCATCTCAGAAATATAGACAAATAGAATGATCTATTATTAAACGTCGTACAAATGACAACAAAGATGAAGACAATAGTCCGAATAATGTAAATACTGTAAATACTACCTCATCTCAGAAATATAGACAAATAGAATGATCTATTATTAAACGTCGTACAAATGGCAACAAAGATGAGGACAATAGTCCGAATAATGTAAATACTGTAAATACTACCTCATCTCAGAAATATAGACAAATAGAATGATCTATTATTAAACGTCGTACAAATGACAACAAAGATGAAGACAATAGTCCAAATAATGTAAATACTGTAAATACTACCTCATCTCAGAAATATAGACAAATAGAATGATCTATTATTAAACGTCGTACAAATGACAACAAAGATGAAGACAATAGTCCAAATAATGTAAATGCTGTAAATACTACCTCATCTCAGAAATATAGACAAATAGAATGATCCATTATTAAACGTCGTACAAATGACAACAAAGATGAAGACAATAGTCCAAATAATGTAAATGCTGTAAATACTACCTCATCTCAGAAATATAGACAAATAGAATGATCTATTATTAAACGTCGTACAAATGGGAACAAAGATGAAGACAATAGTCCGAATAATGTAAATACTGTAAATACTACCTCATCTCAGAAATATAGACAAATAGAATGATCTATTATTAAACGTCGTACAAATGACAACAAAGATGAAGACAATAGTCCAAATAATGTAAATACTGTAAATACTACCTCATCTCAGAAATATTGACAAATAAAATGATCTATTATTAAACGTCGTACAAATGACAACAAAGATGCGGACAATAGTCCGAATAATGTAAATACTGTAAATACTACCTCATCTCAGAAATATAGACAAATAGAATGATTTCTTATTAAACGTTGTACAAATGGCAACAAAGATGAGGACAATAGTCCGAATAATGTAAATACTATAAATACTACCTCATCTCAGAAATATAGACAAATAGAATGATCTATTATTAAACGTCGTACAAATGACAACAAAGATCAAGACAATAGTCCAAATAATGTAAATACTGTAAATACTACCTCATCTCAGAAATATTGACAAATAAAATGATCTATTATTAAACGTCGTACAAATGACAACAAAGATGAGGACAATAGTCCGAATAATGTAAATACTGTAAATACTACCTCATCTCAGAAATATAGACAAATAGAATGATTTCTTATTAAACGTTGTACAAATGGCAACAAAGATGAGGACAATAGTCTGAATAATGTAAATACTATAAATACTACCTCATCTCAGAAATATAGACAAATAGAATGATCTATTATTAAACGTCGTACAAATGACAACAAAGATGAGGACAATAGTCCGAATAATGTAAATACTGTAACATAATCAGCTTTACAAAACTAATGATATGTCTGGTTTTCAAATGGCCTTTTCATTATATGCAATTATTTATGTTGTTTTAATGAGTTAATAATAAAATCAAGCAATAAACTTTAGATTTGTGAAATCTGAAGTAAAAAAAATAATGCTATTAAAAATCTATTTCTTTATTTATAGACTATAATTGTTAATAAAATAGAAATAACTGGAAATTGCAGGCTTTTAATAATTGCACTACGATGTGTATATTGTAAATTCATAATGATTTATCATAAATGCATCAATTCATAGAATAATTAACCAATAATACTAATAATAATAATAATAATAATAATAATAATAAAAAGAAATAGAAGATGTAACCATTCTATGGGATTACACCATCTACACAGATAGAAAAATTGAAGAAAAATTTTTATTGTTAAAAACCAGAAGGAGAAAACTTGTCTATTAATTGATATGGCTTGTCCAGCGGATCGTAACATAGCAATCAAGGAATTTGAAAAACTGTCAAAATATAAAGACCTGGAAATTGAAATAGAAAAAATGTGGAAATTGAAAACAAGAGTTGTGCCAGTGATAGTAGGTGCACTTGGAATGATAAAAAATGGAACAAAACAACACATTGAAAGAATCCCTGGAAACCCCAGCTTAAGAGATATACAAAAAATTGTCTTATTAAGTACAGCCCACACACTAAGGAAAACTTTATCTATGTAATGCTGGGGATGATAGGGAAGATAGAAAAACATGAAATGAAGCCATAACAACACGCCACTACCTGCCTTAGGTCTCCCCGCAGACTCGGTTGGTAGTGAGACCAAAGCAGAAATCGAAATATGATGAAAAATGACATAATAATAATAATGATAATAATAAACAATACACACAGACAAAACAATCAAATATGTGTCTGTACTTCTGAGATGTGGTAGTGACTACATTATTTGCATTGTTCCGACTGTTTTCCTCATCTTTATTTCCATATTCACCACGTTTCGGCCGTTGTACTCTTCGGCCTTCTTCATGCGATTGGTCCGCAATGACACATGGCCTAGTGTGTATAAAAATAAGGTTTAAACAAAATAAATTAAAAATATGTAGGAGTTAATCATTTCGCATGGGATTTCGTAAATTTTCATAAATAAATTGTTTTTGTTCAAATTAGGATGCCGAAACAGAACAGATATGAATATATCGAAAAAAGATGTGTTTTTAAAAGAAACATTCGGACTTTGACTGCGTTACTCCTGATTAGTCAAGCGGTTCGAATCCTGCTGGAGGACGCATATTTTCTCGATTCTTCAGGCCAATAGATATAAATAAATATACTGTTTTATTATAATCTTTCACAATATAGTTTAAATGCGAATATCCATTGAAAATAATTCTTAAACCAAAAAAATTAAGAAATATACGTGTGTGTGTGTGTGTGTGTGTGTGTGTTAGATCCAGCGACTTAACACAAAGAGTTATGAGTTCAATATCTGGCGACAGCAGTTGTGAACAAATAACTTAGAGATTTGAGTTAAAGGGAGATAACTAAGACATTCCAAAGTGGCATGATTTATAGAACAAGAACAATCTAGCCCAGTGATCGAAATTAAGGGTTCGGTTCGAAATTCCGATCACCTGAAGAAAACCGGAGCGTTCAACGGCAGAAACATCGTGAATATGGCAATAAAGATGAGGACAGCAGTTAAATCAATGTAAATAAAGTAAAACAATCAAAACTAATAACCGAGACGTCGTGAGCCTTTGCTCTATAAATGCAGAATGTGATTTCTTATTTATATGGCAGTTCCTTTGAAGATCTTCACAAAACTATCAAAATAGAAGGATTTTGAAGTGGAAATCTAAACAAATGTGGTACATGAAGATATCAATAATTCCAGTAGTGGTTGGAGCATTCGGATTAATTACAAAAGGTTCTGATAGGCCAATTGAACGAATCGCTGATAGCCTATGTCTGAGAGCAAGCATGTACAAATTTCAAAACTGCGGAAAGAATACGGCCTACGGTTAAATTTCACGGCTTCTGCTCCGAGGAACCTAGCTCACTGGTACCCCCTATATATGAATTTACTCCAACCCAAAAGATTAGCAACTAGGCCCCACCCTTTTACTGTGAAACCAATAAATTGTAACCGCAATTTATACTCTATCAGCCTCTTTTATCGCACTTCCCGCCTGTGGAATTCCCTTCCGTTTACTTGCTTACCTGACAGTTATAATCTCCAAGAATTTAAATGTAAAGTCAATAGTCATCTCCTATCTCACTAACCTGCATCCTCTCTCTCATGCTCCTTTCTCCGTGCACACCACTCTCATCAGTATTCTCGTACCCACTTCCTGACACCCCTATAACTTGCCACTCTATCTTATAATTTTCCTCCTATGTAACCCCCTGCACAACAGTGCTTCCCTAACAGCTACAATCTCCAAGAATTTAAATGCAAAGTCAATACTCATACTCTGATTATAAAAAAAATATAGATAGATAGATAGATAGATAGATAGATAGATAGATAGATATGAAAAGACTGGGATAGATAGATAGATAGATAGATAGATAGATAGATAGATAGATAGATAGATAGATATGAAAAGATGGGATAGATAGATAGATAGATAGATAGATAGATAGATAGATAGATAGATAGATAGGAGCATTCATAGATAGATAGATAGATAGATAGATAGATAGATAGATATGAAAAGACTGGGATAGATAGATAGATAGATAGATAGATAGATAGATAGATAGATAGATAGATAGATAGATAGATAGATATGAAAAGACTGGGATAGATAGATAGATAGATAGATAGATAGATAGATAGATAGATAGAATTCCCTTCCGTTTACAGCTAGAATCTCCAAGAATTTAAATGTGAAATCAATAGTCATCTCCTATCTCACTTAACTGCACCCTTTCTCTCAAGCTCCTTTCTCCGTCCACTCCACTCTCATCAGTATTCTCATCCTTCTCTTACTCTCTTCCTGACACCCCCTATTTACATGTTTATACTATTATAATGTCGATATAAAGTAGGGGATCAATTCTACATTAAATAAATATATAAACTGAGACATCACAAGCGAGAAGGAGAGAACAGGAAGTAAGCCTTTCTTTAATGTTGTACCCATTTTAAGCTCAAAATTAGTGTCCTACACCTATGGATAGTAAGAAATTGAAACTTACTTCGTGATACTTAACGTCATTTGGTACTAGACCGAATACAGTTAAAACCTTCTCAGTATCGATAAATACTTGTGGTCACATTAGCATTTACCTGGAGTCAAATAAGTCATCCAAGGTGAAACTAACCTAAGTAAGTCCATGAAAAATCGAAGAGAATGAGCCATCTTGATGGATGAATATTGGTTTTTGATCTGATTCGATAGAATATCGGGCGTATCGATTTCCGATATCGGGGAAAATAAGTCGTCTGAGAAGATCTACTAATGTTTGAGACTAAAAACTATAATTTTACCAAGTTAGAGCAAATTCTGCAGCAAGAACCACGATAAAAGGGCTGAAATCCAGATGTTGATCAGACCTGATCGGATATCGGGGTATCGATTTCCGATATCGGGGTGAAAAAGGAAAAAAGTACGTGGCCTATGACCTGACTAGAAGCTTCAAATATATCTGTGTGAAGTTTGGTGAGAATCGGATAAGAATTGTGGATTTGTATTAAGGACATACATACTTACAGCCAGATAGACGCACACACATCTTGATTTTTATATATATACTAGCAGTATAGCCCAGCGTTGCTCGGGTGTAATGAAAGCTTTAAAACTAATCCATGGTCCTGGAGCTCAGACTATGTGGAAGATGACACAAAAGACTAAAAAGCAATAGTTGTTTCCAGTTAAAGAGAAACCGTAGACTGAAAGAAAAATGAATGGATGTAAGTCAAATTTTAATTTCCTGGTATCGATATCAAATAAGTATTTTTCGTCGTAAACTGAATTTTGAAGGCTAAATAAGTTCTCTGAGTAAATGGTATCATGGTTGAGACTAAGAACTACAATTATACCTACTTAGAGCCAAACCCGAAGCAAAAACTAAAATAAAAGGGCTAAAAAAAAAGACATATAGGCAGATAAACAGACACACACACAAGCATCTTGCTTTATATATATATATATATATATATATATATATATATATATATATTATCGATTTTCTGCACTACTGTAAGAACTGCAACCTTGAAACTTCTGAATATCGTTTCTTATGTCTTTGTCTATGAGTGTATGAAATTTGATTAAAATCGGACCACTCCTTCTATAACCCGATTTTTTCAATTATCGATTTTCGATATTTATCGGGGTACCTCGACACAAAGCTTAGGCAAGAACACTCGCAGACGCTTAGGGTACAACTGTGTAAATTTTCAAGAAAATCGGTTCAGCCATTTCGGAGTCTATAGGTAACGGATGCACACACATACACACACACACACACATACAAAGTTCCATTTATTAATGAGTTTAGATTAGATAGATTTAGATTAGATTAGATATAAAAGACAATCTGTGAGTCTGTGTGTGACTGTTCCCTATGCACGCCTACATTTTTTAAGCTACGCCATTCAAACTTTCTAGGGACACATATCTACAGGGAAGCCAGGTCGACGCATACCTTTTAAGTTGAAGTTCAGCAATTTTCCCTTCCGCACTTTTTGGCCAATGGACACGAATTTTTACATTTGCTCCGTCAAACATCTAAGATCTAAGATGGTTGCTGAATTACGTCACAGAAATCCAATCGCACGTGTCAAACGCGACTAAAATATTTTTTATTAAAAAAAAAATCCTTTATATTTAATTTTCATTCCGACGTTTTAAAAATTCATCTGGTCAACAAAAAAATGTGAATATTTTTCCCTGTAATTTTGAAACAAAAGAAATATTTTTTAAAAAGTGTTTTTTTTTCAAACAAAAACAAAATATGTAAAATAAAAAGTGGCATCTTCTACTACGACGGTTAGTCTTCCATGAACTTCGGGGGAGTTATTTTTATTTTTTTTAATCGTTTCACCCCAAGCAAGGCATTCCACTGCTACCTTAGCGCAGGCGGTTACATAGGGGAACGTGCTGAGAGAGCGATTAGATATAGGAGATGTCAGAAGGAGAGTGATAGACGAGTAAGGAGGTACATAGGAAGAGTGTTTGAGAGAATGGGTGCGAGTTAGTGTGTTAGGAGGTGTCTATTGACCTTACATTTAAACTCCTGGAGATTGTAGCTGCCGGGGAAGCAAGTACATGGAAGGGAATTCCACAGGCGAGAAGTGAGAGAAAAGAAGCTGTTAGAGTAGAAATTGCGGTTACATTTGATCGGTTTCACTGTAAAATGGTGGGACCTAGTTGCTAATCTAGTATCTCGTGCAAATTCGTACCTAGGGGTCACCGGTGATTTAAGTTCATCAGAGCAGAAGCCGTGAAAGTATTTATAGAAGAGGCACAGGGAAGCCACGTCACGCCGGTGTGAGAGTGACTGCAGTCGGTCTGCCAGGTCGGTATCGATCACATTACAGATTCTCCGTTGTATTTTGTCAAGGACCCCGAGGAGAATAGCAGGGGCACCCGACCAGATGTGGCAGCAGTATTCAATACACGGGCGGATGGTAGATTTATATATGTGCAAGATGGACTGGGATGGGATGGGAAAACTTCCAGATCCTGCACAGAGAACCGACTTTCATAGCAGCAGATTTAGTAGTGGATTCGATATAGTCATTCCACTTGAGGTCCGCTGAGTGTGTAAGGCCAAGCAGGCATAGTGTTTTACACTCTGGGAAGCAAGCCTGTTCCATGCTAATGGGAGGTAGGTGCGGTTACCTAGCAAAAACTGATTTGTCTCAATTCTTCGTGGTGACATAACATTAAAAAAGTGAATTCTTTTAGTTGATGTCAATGATTCTCTCCAATATCATGGAGAAAACGTATTTGTTTGACTGAAAAATATAGAGGAATAAACAAAAACAGTTTTAGGCATCATGGTAAAACGTGTAAATAGAGAGTGAAAAATGTTATTTCAAATGATCCCAGTTAAAAAATTAGACGCAACCTGTTTACCCGAAAAATATTTATATGTTGTTGATGAAATCAAACGGTCAAGTAAGTACAATTGTATGTGACAAGAGGAGCCAACAATCTTTTTGACCAAAAAATTTCACATTGTTTCTAATTTTCCTTGGATAACTAAAAATGACGTGTGCTTATTTTATGATCATGCCCACCTTTTAAAAATTGTCGGAATAATTAGATTACTGAACCTACATCTGAATTATTCTTTTATTATGAAAGAGAAAAAAATGACTATTGACCTCATCTTTGTTGCCATTTGTACGACGTTTCGGCTGTTGTACGCTCCGGCCTTCTTTGGTTGATAAGAATTTCGAACCAAACCCTTTCTTTCAATAACAGGGGTGTATCATCCCCATTCCTTGCGTAAAGCCCCGATTGGAAGTCATGGGTTATCTCCCTCTAACCTTGAATGAGTAATGAGGATGATATACATCAGTGATTGTAATAAAGGGTTCGGTTCGAAATTCCTAGCAATTGAAGAAGGTCGGAGCATACAAAGGCCGAAACGTCCTACAAATGGCGACAAAGATAAGGACAATAGTCCGAATAATATAAATATTGTAAATACTATCTCATTTCAGAAATATAGACAAAGGGCTCGATTCGAAATTACTAGCACCTGAAGAAGGCCGGAGAGTACAACAGCCGAATGGTCCTAGAAATGGCAAAAAAAAAAAAGGAAAATAGTCCGAATAATGTAAATACTGTGAATACTACATCATTTCAGAAATATAGACAAAGGGTTCGGTTCGAAATTTCTAGCACCTGAAGAATGCCGGAGAGTACAACGGCCGAAACGTCCTACAAATGGCAACAAAGATGAGAACAATAGTCCGAATAATGCAAATATTGTAAATACTACCTCGTTTCAGAAATACAGACAAAGAGCTCGGTTCGAAATTCCTAGCACCTGAAGAAGGTCGGAGTGTGCAACGGCCGAAACGTCGTACAAATGGCAACAAAGATGAGAACAATAGTCCGAATAATGGAAATGCTGTTATATTTTCGCTTTGATTATTTTTTATTTTATTTTGTCGACTGCACAGTATATTAGGTTCAATTGGGCAACATTTTGGCACTGTGAGAAAAAGAGCACCCTGACACAATTCACTCCGTCAGAAATTTGGTAAAGGCATCCTGTATTCGCCAATGTGAATATTTCAGAATGTTTTAGTGTCAAACCTGAGGACAGCACACAATATTTGGAAAGAGTTGGATGAATCTAATAGTGATTACGAAGATACGGACAGCTCGGAAAATTCACTCTGATATGGAAAGAATGTGTGTTGTGGTGCATTGGATATCGGATCGGAACGAGAAATCGGGGAGCCGAGTTCGAATTCCAGCTGAATTCATTGCATTCACTTACACGCAAATACCCTTGGGAAAGGTATTAATCCGTCTCTTCCTTCCAGTTATGGGTTAAATAGCAGGACAGATTGGGTTCTATAGCCTTGGTCGGCAACCAGTCTACCGCAGAAAGCAATGGCAACCTACTGCGGGATAATCTTCTGCCCAGTCAGTCATGTCTCTTTCGAGACATGATCGCCCAAGCGTGTTTCACGTATGGCACGAAACTGACTGACTGAATGTAATAGTTGGAAAGATGATTAAGGCTTCTACTGGGCATAAAGTGAGGGATCGGTTTTCTATTGTTATCAAGTAATAAACTGATCCCCCACTAATTACTACTTAACAATATAATACATCTCTTCACCCTTTATCTATGAGTTAAATAACAGGACAGATTGGGTTCTATAGCCTTGGTCGGCAACCAGTCTACCGCAGAAAGCAATGGCAACCTACTGCGGGATAATCTTCTGCCCAGTCACTCATGTCTCTTTCGAGACATGATCGCCCAACTGTGTATCACGGATGGCATTTAACTAACTAACTGGGCGAAAGAAATGGTAGGGGGAAGAAGAAAAAAGTAGGAAAAAAAAGAAAAAGGAAAGAAGGAAAAAGGGGGGGAAGGGGTGGTTGACAGGGAAATATGCTAAAAAAGAAAAAACTATTTCCATAGAAACAAGGAAAATTGTTATCATTCGTGTTGAAAAATAAATCATAGCGATTTTTAGTTTAAATAAATGAGACAAATTTTACAGAAAAACATTTTTTAGAAAAGAATTTTCACATACATATTTAAATTTAAATATAGATCTCAAAATTAGATTTAAATTAAAAAATTAATAAAACATAAAAAATAAAAAAAATTAACTTAAGGAGTATATCAATTCAACAAGTGTACACACACACACGCACACACACACTCAAACACACACACACACACACACACACATATATATATATATATATATATATATATATATATATATATATATATGTACTAGCAGTATATCCCGGCGTTGCTCGGGTGTAATGAAAGCTTTAAAACTAATCCATGGTCCTGGAGCTCAGACTCTGCCTAAAGAATATTTGTGTGAAATTTGGTGAGAATCGGATAAAAATTGTGGATTTGTATAAAGGACATACTGACAGATAAACAGACACACACACAAATATCTTGCCTTTTTTTATATGTATATATTATCAATTTTCTGCACTATTGAAAAAGCTGCAACCTTGAAACTTCTGAATATCATTTCTTATGTCTTTGTCTATGAGTGTATTAAATTTTATTAAAATCGGACCACTCCTTCTATAACCCGATTTTTTTTTTTCAAAGCTAAATTTCAACTTTTAAACTTTCGACTCAGTTAATGGGTAGGGAGTTTCAAAAAATCCGATAATAAAAATAGTCATAGATATATCTCTGCTTTCTTATTAATCTCAGCCCATTAATTTTCTGTGATAAAAGATTTTCTTGGACTTCTGCCGGTAAAATATCTTTGTTCATTTTGTCATTTGTTTTTTTTGTTTTTTTGTTTTTTTAATAAAGTTCGTCGCTGAGGACGCGAGAGTTTTTTTTCTCGTAGAAATGGCTATTCAACGAATTTGAACATCGGAATTTTGTTTTGTTTTATAATTGGCTCTGTAATTTGAATATAAATTGTATTGAGCGCTTCAACTTGATCAATTTTAATATTAATGTAATTAATATTAATCAGAATCGTTTTGAGGGGAATAAAATTATATATATATATATATATATATATATATATATATATATATATATATATATATTATAATAATAATAATAATATATAGAACGCTATATTTAGGGGATAAAGTGCTCGCTATAAGGAATAAAGTGTATGCAAATATGAAAATGGACATTAATGTCAACACCCAGCAATGGTCTTTTCATGATTATACGCAATCTTTAATGGCCTGATGATTGCATATAAGCATGAAACAGTCTGTCACCTTTCGACCTTTCCACTTTTATATATATATATATATATATATATATATATATATATATATATATATATATAAAAGTGGAAAGGTCGAAAGGTGTGTGTGTGTGTGTGTGTGTGAGGGGGTGGATGTGTGTTTGGGGGGTGTGGATGTGTGTGTGTAGTAGGGGTGTGAAAGATTTGTGGTAAGCATAACTTGATCTCACCTGTTCTGTTTGTGGTCGGTTTTGTTTAAGCAACCAGGAAATTTGAGTCATATGCTAAGTCATCGTAATAGATTAGTGACCAAATACGGAATGACATTAAATACTGACAATTCATGTCAAATTTGTAGAAAATTGTGCAGCTCAGCTAGTGGGCCAAAAAAAAAAACACGAGAACATTGACAAAAATAAATTTAATGACAACAAAATGTGAGTCATATCTGACAACTTTATGCGAGATTTTAAACGTTTTTCCAGTTTAAATAGCCAATCATTTGATGGCCGACGGAGTTTTGCAATAGTCACACTCGACATCGAAGTGGCGGGTATCATGCATGTTTATAGGTAGGTGTATATGTGGAAAATATAAAACATATAGGTAGGTGTATATGTGGAAAATATAAAACATATAGGTAGGTGTATATGTGGAAAATATAAAACACAGCTTTGATTTTTTTTTTTTTACATATTTATCGATTAGCAGTTATCTTAAAATGTGACACCATTTATCGGCGAAACAGAAAATTAAATATTTTACAAATTCTCTTATATATTTACAATTACCTTTAGATTATTATCGTTTTTGATGCACACGAACACACACGAACACACACACACACACACACACACACAGATATATATATATATTGTATAATAACGGTTTTTTAAAGGCGAGAATGATTAATATCGAAGCTATATCGTATATCTATCTATGCATCTGTCTATCTACCAAACACCCATTTCATTAATCATATGCTTAAGTAAATATTTGTTGTTGTTGTTGATGCGGTGTGTTTGCGTGTGTGTGCGTGCGTGTGTATGTGTGTGCCTGTGTATGTGTGTGCGTGTGTGCATGTGCGTGTGTGTGTGTGTGCGCTTCTGTGTGTATTTCTGTGTATGTGTTTTTGTGTGTGTGCGCGCATTCTGTGTGTGCGTGTGCTTGTGTGTGCGTGTGTATGTGTATGTGTGTATGCGTGTATTCGTGTGTTTGTGTGTGTACGTGTGTATGTGCATGAGTGTGAGCGTGCGTGTGCGAGTGTGTGCACGTGTGTGTGCGTGTGCATGTGTGTTTGTATGTGTGTTTGTATGTGTGTGCACGTGTCTGTGTGCACGTGTGTGCGTGCATTGCGTGTGCGTGTATTGCGTATACGTGTGCGTGAATTGTGTGTTCTTGTGTATGTGTATGCGTGCCTGTGTTTGTGTGCACGTGTGTGTGTGTGTGTATGTACGCGTGTGTCCGTGTGTGCGTGCACATGTGTATGTGCGTGCACGTGCACGTGTGTGTGTGCGCGCGCGCGCACGCACGAAATCCCGGATGTGTCAAGAAAGCACCGCCATTATTTTACAAACTTTCACGCCTTAGGCAATGTTTGCTGTTATAAGAAGCAATGATTAGAATTTTTAATAAAACCCAAACATTTGCTAGAGACGAACTTATAAATTTTCTTTGTTCTTGAGAATTTACAACAAAATATTTATTTATCAGACTGTTTATTTACAAGAATAATTTTATATTTACAAGAATAATTTTATATTTACAAGAATAATTTTATATTTACACTATTCTAAAAATGAGGACTAAATAAGGAAATGAAATTTTTACATTTTTTTAATCATTTCACCCCGTGCATGGCAACAAAGCCACTAAGACACAAGTGGTTACTGCGAAAGAACAAGAAAAAAGAGAAACATTAAAGAGGGAAGACCAGAGAAAAATAATTCTTCTTCTTCTATGTGCCCTGTCCCTTCAGGACGTAGGCGATCATGGTTCTCCACGTCTCCCTATCCCTTGTGGCTCTTAGTATGTTTGATCCTGTTACTCCTGGCAACCCCCGTTCCATCATCCACCTGATCAGGCCCTGCAAATATGTAATCCGCTGCCTTTCCCTGTCTCTCCTTCCTTCTATCTGGCCTGTCATTATCAGGTTCTCCAAGCTCTCCTTCCTCATCGCGTGTCCCAGGAACTTCAGTTGTCTCTTCCTGATGCTCAGTATTAATTTCCTTTTTGTTGCCATTCTTTCTAACACTTCGTCGTTGCTTGTATGCTCAGTCCACGATACCCGCAGCATCCTTCTGTAGAACCACATTTCCGCTGCTTCAAGTTTTGTCCTCATTTTCGATGATATTGTCCAGCATTCACTGCCGTATTGAGGAACTGACATCACATAGCAATCCAGCACACTTTTTTTTTTTTTGTTTCTAGTGAAGAAGAATTAGGAAGACAAATTTTTGAGATCCAGGTTGACTGGAATGGAAGAAGCCGGAAGAGAGAGTTCAATAAGCCACATGTGGGAGAAAAGAAATTGTGAGAATTGAATTCACTGTTACACCTAACCATTTTAAAGATAGATAGATAGATAGATAGATAGATAGATAGATAGATAGATAGACAGATAGATAGATAGATAGATAGATAGAGGGGGGGTTAAGAGCAATACAGAGAGATATATCCCAGTCTATATCTGCACACGCAGACGCACGCACACACGTACAAACACACATGCACACGCACACACACGCGCACACACGCACGCACACACACCCTCACACACATGCACATACACACGTACACACGCAAACACACGAATACACGTGTACACACATGCTCATACACACGCACACGCACACACAAGGACACGCACACACACAAAAAACATGCACAGAAATACACACAGAAGCGCACACACACACGCACATGCATACACGCACACACATACACAAGTACACACATACACACGCACACACACACATGCACACACACCGCATCAACAACAAAAACAAATATTTGCTTAAGCATATGATTAATGAAATGGGTGTTTATATATATATATATATAGAGAGAGAGAGAGAAAGAGAGAGAGAGGGATGAATGAACTAACAGAGTGAGACAAACATGAATAGATTTCAAAATATTAAGATAGATATAGACAGACTTCGATAGAAAAGGGCGTGTATAGACTGAAGCCATGGATCGTATTAATGTGCAAATAAGTAATAAATTTATCGGGTCATAACTGTGTAAGGTTTTTGATTGTTTGAAACTTGACAGGCAAAGATTTCTCAGCCCCAATAACAAGCGAAGTCCTCGGTTTGTTTGTACTTGGGCACATTCCAGAAATTCCCCATGGAACAATTAATATCTATATTCATTTCTGTACATATATCTGGAAACTGGCTTAAAATGTGCGTCTCTTGGTCGTTATTAACTCATTTTTTTTTTTTTTTTTATAAGCGTTTTACCCCGAGCAAGGCATGTCACTGCCACTATTGTGCAGGGGGCTACGTAGAGTGGAGAAAGGCTGATTAAATATAGGAAATAACAGAGGGTGGTTGATAGGCGGGTGAGGATACCGAGAATGAGGGTTGGGTAGATGAGAGTGTTCTGAGAATAGTTGGGAGTTAGTGTGATAGGAGGTGTCTATTGACCCTACATTTAAACACCTGGAGATTGTAACTGTCGGGAAAGCAGACTTGTGGAAGGGAGTTCCACAGGCGGGAAGCGCGAGAAAAGAAGCTGTTGGAGTAGAATTTACGGTTACATCTTATTTGTTTAACTGTAAAAGGGTGGGACCTAGTTGCTAATCTAGTATCTCGTGTAAATTCGTGCTTAGGCGGCACCAGTGATCTAAGCTCATCGAAGCAGAAGCCATGAAAGTACTTGTAGAAGAGGCACAGGGAAGCTACATCACGCCGGTGTGAGAGCGGCTGCAGCCGGTCTGCCAAGTCAGTATCAACTACGTTACAGATCCTCCTTTGTATTTTGTCAAGAAGCCCAAGGAGAGCAGCAGGGGCACCCGACCAGATATGGCAGCAATATTCAATACAAGGGCGGATGGTAGATTTAACCAGTTTTGTTAATACTTTCAGTTACCCTGTGCCGATTTAATGTAAAAGTATACCATCTCCCTGTTTATGATCATGTTGTGAGATTTGTGAGATCATCTTTTGCTCTAACTATATTGGTAATAGGTATGAAGTATTTTCATTTTTATTCTTACTTAGAATAACTTTGGTGCGACAGAAGAACATAAGTATTCAATGAAAATTAAATTCTTTTCTAAGTAGTAATCTAAACTTATTTATAAATGGAACTATGTCTGTGTGTGTGTATGTGTGTATCTGTGTGTGTGTGTGTGTGTCCGTAACCTATAGGCTCCGAAACGGCTGAACCGATTTTCTTGAAAATTTACACGGTTGTACTATAAGCGTCTGCTAGTGTTCTTAGCTAGGTTTTGTGTCGAGGTACCCCCGATAAATATCGAAAATCGATAATCGAAAATAATCAGGTTATAGAAGGAGTGGTCCGATTTTAATCAAATTTGATACGCTCATAGACAAAGACATAAGAAACGATATTCAGAAGTTTCAATGTTGCAGTTCTTACAATAGTGCAGAAAATCGATAATATATATATATATATATATATATATATATATATATATATATAAGGCAAGATGTTTGTGTGTTTGTCTGTTTATCTGCCTGTATGTCTTTTTTTTTCAGCCCGTTTATTTTAATTTTTGCTTCGGGTTTGGCTCTAAGTAGGTATAATTGTAGTTCTTAGTCTCAGCCATGATACCATTTACTCAGAGAATTTATTTAGCCTTGAAGATTCAGTTTACGACGAAAAAACTTATTTGATATCAATACCAGGAAATCAAAATTTGACTAACATCCATTCATTTTTCTTTCAGTCTACGGTTTCGCTTTAACTGGAAACAACTATTGCTTTTTAGTCTTTCGTGCCAACGTCCAAAGAGTCGGACCATGGATTAGTTTTAAAGCTTTCATTACATCTGAGCAACGCTGGGCTGTACTTTTAGTATATATATATATATATATATATATATATATATATATATATATATATATATATATATATATATATATTATATATATATATATATATATATATATATATATATATATATTATTATTATATATATATATATATATATATTATTTATTTATTTATATGATTTTATTCTATCTTTTTCTTTTTCTTTTTCGTTTTCTTTTTCTTTTCTTTCCTTTTATTTTTATTTTTATTTTATTTTATTATTTATTTTTTAATTTCTTTGCAATCTATTTAAAAAGGAAAAGTAGACTAATTTTTCTCCAGTTTCTGAAAGGTTTTTTCTGTTGCTGAGGTGATGTGTCGTCCCCCGTGGGGATCTTCATATCGAAATGGCCATTCAACATCTTTGAATTAATCCTTTTTTAATATATATTTGCTCTGTAATATTTTATTACATGGAGCTCTCTTCCTGTATCATTTTTTAATATTAAAATAAATTTTTAATATTAATTAGGATCGTGTTTTTTGGAATTTACCTTCCTGCTTTTTTCCCTTGGATTGAAGTATCTTAATTAAAATATATATATATATATATATATATATATATATATATATATATATATATGGAAGTTAACATCCAGACGCGACAGTCTGTTTCATGCTAAGCGCAATCGTCAGGCCATCACGATTTTGTTTAGTCTTCAAGTGTTGAATTGAATGTCCATTTATATATTTATCATACGCTCTATTCCTTATATTGAGCACTTTAACCCATGAACATAAATATCAAAGTAAAATATAAAACAAAAAAAAACGAGATAATGGAGAAATGTAGGCATTCAAAGAAATATTTACTTTGCTACCTAAATACTAACAAAAACAAATAAACAAAACGCAAAACTATCACATATAAATATACCAACACCCAATTACTAAAAAAATAACAAATAACAAAGAAAACAACAAAAGACGGACAAAAAGAACAACAGATAATAAATACGAAGCTCACTAATAATACAAAACAACAAACACAAATACACACTCAAACACAAACATTTAATCATGGCTAAATGTTGTGGAGTAGTTTTTGCACTGAAGGTTATAATCGTGCGATGTCGGTTGCTAATCGACTTAACGCACCCAAAATGTTAGGAACTTGGTAATCTTCCACTGAAAGCTGACTCCTTAGTATTTGGCTAACTGCCGACTAATATCAACTGCCTAGTAGACTGAACTCCAATAGAACTCTAAAGAACTCCTATGAATTTCCCAAGAACTCCTAAGAACTTTTTCCCATTAACTTCCTGTTAACTCTTATTAATATAGGAGGGAGAGTCCATTATCTGAGGAATAGGTGTGTTTCTCCATGACACTAAATTTGTTTTAAGCGGCCATATATATACTAACACGGTAAAAAATCAACCCAACACATTATAACTAGGTTAACCCAACATGATAAGAAGAAACCAACTCAATATAAATCAATTAAGCGTCATAAAAATAACTCAACAGCGGTAAAAAACAGAAACCCTGAAAAGTGAAGGTGTCACAATAAAGCCTTCACTAAACTTCGGAGTCGACATGATTGAAAGGACTCTACTCGGCTAAGTGACAAACTTATTCAATTAATTCTATTAACAGCCTATCTCTATCTCGATATCGAGCACATTATGACAAAAAAGCTACTAGACAAAAATGAGCTTTAAATCCTAGACTAAACTATCGCCCGGTTCACACTCCACCCACGTCTATTGAACAGGTGAAGAGTCTCATCCCTTGTTCCCTGTTTAGGATGTGATTTCCGGCTTTCTCTTTTCCAATCTTCTCACTTATTTTGTTCAGTTGGAGTAGATAGACTAAACTATCGCCCGGTTCACACTCCATCCACGTCTATTGAATAGGTGAAGAGGTTCATCCCTTCTTCCCTGTTTAGGATGTGATTTCCGGCTTTCTCTTTTCCAATCTTTTCACTCTTACGTAGCCCCCTGCACATCAGTGGCGTTACCGCCTTGCTCGGGGTGATATGATCAAAAAAAAATCCATAAACTGAAAACAAGCAATCTTGGCACTAAGTATCAGTACAATTTAACAATATATATGAAAACGTACGAAATTGGTATTAACCGACATATTTATTTTATTTGTTTGAACATTATTTTTAATGGATACTCGTACTTGAGTAAATGGTTTGTTGTCGTTTTTTTTTTTTTCTATAATTAATTTAATATCCACCTGTCTAAATGTTCGAGAAAACTAATTTGGTTTAAGTCTGAGTTTTGTTTAACAGCATACCAACCTCTGTGGGTTATTTAATGCCAAAAAGGTAGGGTTTTAAGGTATTTTTTTTATGTTCGGTTATAATGCGAAGTTTTATTTAGTCAGATTTTAATGAAAATCTTTTGTTTCTAGTCTTTTTTTCTTTCAGAAAACGGAAAATGTCTTCTAGTTTTATATTCAAAAATGTTTTGCCGAGAATAATTTTTTTCTTTCAAAAATGTATTTTTGGTTATATTTTTCTATAAAAGTATTTTATATTTTTCAAAGAGTTTTGACACCAGTTTGGGGGTTAAATATTTGTCTATAGCTTGGACCCTAACAGGTGCTACCACTCCGGGTTAGGGTGAACCTGAAAACAACAGCAATTAAGAGGTACTCCTCACAATCTCCCAATCAGAGGCCTTGCTGACGGATGCAGTTTACCATTATGCCTAGGACCAAATCTTATTTAGAAAATTTCCATTCTTAAAAACAGTTGTATATATGCTGAATTCGTTTTCTGTTCGTATGCAGGCAGTTTGATGCCAGTAAAGCTCGTTGGGTACTCTAATTTCTTTCCTGAATATGTCAAGGTTGTCAACCATCTCTGTCATGTCCTTGTGTCGTACTTTCTCGAATGTCTTTATCTAGTCTATGAAACAAATGTACACATCCTTCTGCATTTGTATTGCTTTTTCTGATAATATTCTATCATAAATATCGCGTTCCTTGTTCCAGATAGACTTCTTTTTTCTATAGTGTCATTCAATAAATAAGGTGGATTTTTTGGGATAAGGACTTCAACGAGGGTCATTCACTAAATAAGGTGAATGTTTCGGTATAAGGACTTCTACGAGGGCCATTCAATAAATAAGGAGAATTTTTCGGTATAAGGACTTCTACGAGGGCCATTCAATAAATAAGGTGAATGTTTCGGTATAAGGACTTCTACGAGGGTCATTCAATAAATAAGGTGAATGTTTCGGTATAAGGACTTCTACGATGGTCATTCAATAAATAAGGTGAATGTTTCGGTATAAGGACTTCTACGAGGGCCATTCAATAAATAAGGTGAATTTTTCGATATAAGGAGTGCTACGAGGGTCATTCAATAAATAAAGTGAATGTTTCGGTATAAGGACTTCTACGAGGGTCATTCAATAAATAAGGTGAATGTTTCGGTATAAGGACTTCTACGAGGGCCATTCAATAAATAAGGAGAATTTTTCGGTATAAGGACTTCTACGAGGGCCATTCAATAAATAAGGTGAATGTTTCGGTATAAGGACTTCTACGAGGGTCATTCAATAAATAAGGTGAATGTTTCGGTATAAGGACTTCTACGAGGGTCATTCAATAAATAAGGTGAATGTTTCGGTATAAGGACTTCTACGAGGGCCATTCAATAAATAAGGTGAATTTTTCGATATAAGGAGTTCTACGAGGGTCATTCAATAAATAAAGTGAATGTTTCGGTATAAGGACTTCTACGAGGGTCATTCAATAAATAAGGTGAATGTTTCGGTATAAGGACTTCTACGAGGACCATTCAATAAATAAGGAGAATTTTTCGGTATAAGGACTTCTACGAGGGTCATTCAATAAATGAGGTGAAAGTTTCGGTATAAGGACTTCTACGAGGGTCATTCAATAAATAAGGTGAACGTTTCGGTATATGGACTTCTACGAGGGTCATTCAATAAATAAAGTGAATGTTTCGGTATAAGGACTTCTACGAGGGTCATTCAATAAATAAGGTGAATGTTTCGGTATAAGGACTTCTACGAGGGTTATTCAATAAATGAGGTGAATGTTTCGGTATAAGGACTTCTACGAGGTCATTCAATAAATAAGGTGAATTTTTCGGTATGAGGAATTCTACCAGGGTCATTCAATAAATAAGGAGAATTTTTCGGTATAAGGACTTCTACGAGGGTCATTCAATAAATAAGGAGAATTTTTCGATATAAGGAGTTCTACGAGGGTCATTCAATAAATAAGGTGAATTTTTCGGTATAAGGACTTCTACGAGGGTCATTCAATAAATAAAGTGAATGTTTCGGTATAAGGACTTCTACGAGGGCCATTCAATAAATAAGGTGAATTTTTCGGTATAAGGACTTCTACGAGGGTCATTCAATAAATAAGGTGAATGTTTCGGTATAAGGACTTCTACGAGGGTCATTCAATAAATAAGGTGAATTTTTCGGTATAAGGACTTCTACGCGGGTCATTCAATAAATAAGGTGAATGTTTCGGTATAAGGACTTCTACGAGGGTTATTCGATAAATGAGGTGAATTTTTCGGTATAAGGACTTCTACGAGGGTTATTCAATAAATAAAGTGAATTTATCGGTATAAGGACTTCTACGAGGGTCATTCAATAAATAAGGTGAATTTTTCGGTATAAGGACTTCTACGAGGGTCATTCAATAAATAAGGTGAATTTTTCGGTATGAGGAATTCTACCAGGGTCATTCAATAAATAAGGAGAATTTTTCGGTATAAGGACTTCTACGAGGGTCATTCAATAAATAAAGTGAATGTTTCGGTATAAGGACTTCTACGAGGGCCATTCAATAAATAAAGTGAATGTTTCGGTATAAGGACTTCTACGAGGGCCATTCAATAAATAAGGTGAATTTTTCGGTATAAGGACTTCTACGAGGGTCATTCAATAAATAAGGTGAACGTTTCGGTATAAGGACTTCTACGAGGGTCATTCAATAAATAAAGTGAATGTTTCGGTATAAGGACTTCTACGAGGGTCATTCAATAAATAAGGTGAACGTTTCGTTATAAGGACTTCTACGAGGGTTATTCAATAAATGAGGTGAATTTTTAGCTATAAAGATTTCTAATACAGATAGAAGTTTACTTTTTCAACTATTTGCTTTTACTTATTTTTCAAACGGATTTAATTTTTTTGCAGATTGAAAAAAAATTTTGAGAGTATTGTAGATTAACAAAGATGGCCGACCAAGAAGCATGCTCCAGGATTAAACAGAGATCAGTTATCAAGTTCCTGGTTGCTGAAGGGTGCAAACTAGTTAAAATTCATAGGAGAATATCAACTGTGTATGGTGCACATGTTTCAACCCCAAAAATGTCTACAAATAGGCTAAATTGCTTAAAGAAGGACGGAGCATTGTTGAGGATAAAGACAGGCCTGGGAGGCCTACAGAAGTGAGGTCTCCTGAGGTGATCGAATTAGCCAATGACCTCATTCACTCACAGAAGGGTGACAGTGGATGACATTGCAAGGACTTTGAGCCTATCTGTTGGGACAGCACAAAATTGTCCATGATGACATTGCCTACTCGAAGGTCAGCTCACACAGCAGCCCATACGGTGCAGACCATCAACAAGCTGGGCTGGGAACTGCTCCCTAATCCCCCTTACAGCCCAGACCTTGCCCTTTCAGACTTTCACCTGTTTGGTCCCTTGAAAGCGTTCATGAGAGACACGAAGTTTGAAAGTGACGATGAAGTGAAAAATCAGTTGAGCGATTGGCTGAGACATCAGTCCAAAGATTTTTACGCTGAGGGAATACGGAAGCTTGTGCACAGATGGAAAAAGTGTGGGAAATTGCTGGGAGACTACGTTGAAAAATAATTAAAAAAAAGTAAACTTCTACCTGTATTAGAAGTCCTTATACCGAAAGATTCACCTTATGTATTGAATGACCCTCGTAGAAGTCCTTATACCGAAGCATTCACCTTATTTATTAAATGACCCTAGTAGAAGTCCTTATACCGAAACATTCACCTTATTTATTGAATGACTCTCGTAGAAGTCCTTATACCGAAACATTCACTTTATTTATTGAATGACCCTCGTAGAAGTCTTTATACCGAAACATTCACCTTATTTATTGAATGACCCTCGTAGAAGTCCTTATACCGAAGCATTCACCTTATTTATTGAATGACCCTCGTAGAAGTCCTTATACCTCAAGCATTCACCTTATTTATTGAATGACCCTCGGAGAAGTCCTTATACTGAAGCATTCACCTTATTTATTGAATGACTTTCGTAGTCTCCATACCGAAGCATTCACCTTATTTATTGAATGACTCTCGTAGAAGTCCTTATACCGAAGCATTCACTTTATTTATTGAATGACCCCGTAGAAGTCCTTATACCGAAGCATTCACCTTATTTATTGAATGACACCGTAGAAGTCCTTATACCGAAGTATCTTTACCTTATTTATTGAATGACTTCGTAGAAGTCCTTATACTGAAGCATTCACCTTATTTATTGAATGACCCTCGTAGAAGTCCTTATACTGAAACATTCACCTTATTTATTGAATGACTCTCGTAGAAGTCCTTATACCGAAGCATTCACCTTATTTATTGAATGACCCTCGTAGAAGTCCTTTATACCGAAGCATTCACCTTATTTATTGAATGACCCACGTAGAAGTCCTTATACCGAAGCATTCACCTTATTTGTTGAATGACTTCGTAGAAGTCCTTATACCGAAGCATTCACCTTATTTGTTGAATGACCCTCGTAGAAGTCCTTATACCGAAGCATTCACCTTATTTGTTGAATGACCCTCGTAGAAGTCCTTATACCGAAGCATTCACCTTATTTATTGAATGACTTCGTAGAAGTCCTTATACCGAAGCATTCACCTATTTATTGAATGACTCTCGTAGAAGTCCTTATACCGAAGCATTCACCTTATTTATTGAATGACTCGTAGAAGTCCTTATACCGAAGCATTCACTTATTTATTGAATGACCCTCGTAGAAGTCCTTATACCGAAGCATTCACCTTATTTATTGAATGACCCTCGTAGAAGTCCTTATACCGAAGCATTCACCTTATTTATTGAATGACCCTCGCAGAAGTCCTTATACCGAAGCATTCACCTTATTTATTGAATGACCTCGGTGAAGTCCTTATACCTGAAGCAGTCACCTTATTTATTGAATGACCCTCGTGAGAAGTCCTTATACTGAAGCAGTCACCTTATTTATTGAATGACTCTCGTAGAAGTCCTTATACTGAAGCATTCACCTTATTTATTGAATGACTCTCGTAGAAGTCCTTATACCGAAGCATTCACCTTATTTATTGAATGACTTCGTAGAAGTCCTTATACCGAAGCATTCACCTTATTTATTGAATGACCCTCGTAGAAGTCCTTATACCGAAGCATTCACCTTATTTGTTGAATGACTCTCGTAGAAGTCCTTATACCGAAGCATTCAATTCATTCATTGAATGACCCTCGTAGAAGTCCTTATACTGAAGCATTCACCTTATTTATTGAATGACCCTCGTAGAAGTCCTTATACCGAAGCATTCACCTTATTTATTGAATGACTCTCGTAGAAGTCCTTATACCGAAGTATCTACCTTATTTATTGAATGACCCTAGTAGAAGTCCTTATACCGAAACATTCACCTTATTTATTGAATGACTCTCGTAGAAGTCTTTATACCGAAACATTCACCTTATTTATTGATGACCCTCGTAGAAGTCCTTATACCGAAGCATTCACCTTATTTATTGAATGACCCTCGTAGAAGTCCTTATACCGAAGCATTCACCTTATTTATTGAATGACCCTCGTAGAAGTCTTTTATACCGAAGCATTCACCTTATTTATTGAATGACCTCGTAGAAGTCCTTATACCGAAGCATTCACCTTATTTATTGAATGACCTTCTAGAAGTCCTTATACCGAAGCATTCACCTTATTTATTGAATGACTCTCGTAGAAGTCCTTATACCGAAGCATTCACCTTATTTATTGAATGACCCCTGTAGAAGTCCTTATACCGAAGCATCAATTTTATTTATTGAATGACACTAGAAGTCCTTATACCGAAGCATTCACCTTATTTATTGAATGACCCTCGTAGAAGTCCTTATACCGAAGCATTCACCTATTTGTTGAATGACTCTCGTAGAAGTCCTTATACCGAAGCATTCACCTTATTTGTTGAATGACCCTCGTAGAAGTCCTTATACCGAAGCATTCACCTTATTTGTTGAATGACCCTGCAGAAGTCCTTTATACCGAAGCATTCACCTTATTTATTGAATGACTCGTGGTGAAGTCCTTATACCGAAGCATTCACCTTATTTATTGAATGACTCTCGTAGAAGTCCTTATACCGAAGCATTCACCTTATTTATTGAATGACTCTCGTAGAAGTCCTTATACCGAAGCATTCACCTTATTTATTGAATGACCCTCGTAGATGTCCTTATACCGAAGCATTCACCTTATTTATTGAATGACCCTCGTAGAAGTCCTTATACCGAAGCATTCACCTTATTTATTGAATGACCCTCGTGGAAGTCCTTATACCGAAGCATTCACCTTATTTATTGAATGACCTCGTAGAAGTCCTTATACCGAAGCAGTCACCTTATTTTATTGAATGACCCTCGTAGAAGTCCTTATACCTAAGCAGTCACCTTATTTATTGAATGACTCTCGTAGAAGTCCTTATACCGAAGCATTCACCTTATTTATTGAATGACTCTCGTAGAAGTCCTTATACCGAAGCATTCACCATATTTATTGAATGACCCTCGTAGAAGTCCTTATACCGAAGCATTCACCTTATTTATTGAATGACCCTCGTAGAAGTCCTTATACCGAAGCATTCACCTTATTTATTGAATGACTCTCGTAGAAGTCCTTATACCGAAGCATTCACCTTATTTATTGAATGACCCTCGTAGAAGTCCTTATACCGAAGCATTCACCTTATTTATTGAATGACCCTCGTAGAAGTCCTTATACCGAAGCATTCACCTTATTTATTGAATGACTCTCGTAGAAGTCCTTATACCGAAGCATTCACCTTATTTATTGAATGACCCTCGTAGAAGTCCTTATACCGAAGCATTCACCTTATTTATTGAATGACACTCGTAGAAGTCCTTATACCGAAGCATTCACCTTATTTATTGAATGACCCTCGAAGAAGTCCTTATACCGAAGCATTCACCTTATTTATTGAATGACTCTCGTAGAAGTCCTTATACCGAAGCATTCACCTTATTTATTGAATGACCCTCGTAGAAGTCCTTATACCGAAGCATTCACCTTATTTATTGAATGACCCTCGTAGAAGTCCTTATACCGAAGCATTCACCTTATTTATTGAATGACTCTCGTAGAAGTCTTTATACCGAAACATTCACCTTATTTATTGGATGACCCTCGTAGAAGTCCTTATACCGAAGCATTCACCTTATTTATTGAATGACCCTCGTAGAAGTCCTTATACCGAAGCATTCACCTTATTTATTGAATGACTCTCGTAGAAGTCCTTATACCGAAACATTCACCTTATTTATTGAATGACCCTCGTAGAAGTCCTTATACCGAAGCATTCACCTTATTTGTTGAATGACTCTCGTAGAAGTCCTTATACCGAAACATTCACCTTATTTATTGAATGACCCTCGTAGAAGTCCTTATACCGAAACATTCACTTTATTTATTGAATGACCCTCGTAGAAGTCCTTATACCGAAGCATTCACCTTATTTATTGAATGACTCTCGTAGAAGTCCTTATACCGAAACATTCACTTTATTTATTGAATGACCCTCGTAGAAGTCCTTATACCGAAGCATTCACCTTATTTAGTGAATGACCGTCGTAGAAGTCCTTATACCGAAACATTCACCTTATTTATTGAATGACCCTCGTAGAAGTCCTTATACCGAAACATTCACCTTATTTATTGAATGGCCCTCGTAGAAGTCCTTATACCGAAAAATACACCTTATTTATTGAATGACCCTCGTAGAAGTCCTTATACCGAAGCATTCACCTTATTTATTGAATGACCTCGTAGAAGTCCTTATACCGAAGTATCTACCTTATTTATTGAATGACTCTCGTAGAAGTCCTTATACCGAAGCATTCACCTATTTATTGAATGACCCCCGTAGAAGTCCTTATACCGAAGCATTCACCTTATTTATTGAATGACACTGTAGAAGTCCTTATACCGAAGCAGACCACCTTATTTATTGAATGACTCTCGTAGAAGTCCTTATACCGAAGCATTCACCTTATTTATTGAATGACCCGGAAGTCCTTATACCGAAGCATTCACCTTATTTATTGAATGACTCTCGTAGAAGTCCTTATACTGAAGCATTCACCTTATTTATTGAATGACCTCGTAGAAGTCCTTATACCGAAGCATTCACCTTATTTATTGAATGACCCTCGTAGAAGTCCTTATACCGAAGCATTCACCTTATTTATTGAATGACTCTCGTAGAAGTCCTTATACCGAAGCATTCACCTTATTTATTGAATGACACTCGTAGAAGTCCTTATACCGAAGCATTCACCTTATTTATTGAATGACCTCGTAGAAGTCCTTATACCGAAGCATTCACCTTATTTATTGAATGACTCTCGTAGGAGTCCTTATACCGAAGCATTCACCTTATTTGTTGAATGACCCTCGTAGAAGTCCTTATACCGAAGCATTCACCTTATTTGTTGAATGACCCTCGTAGAAGTCCTTATACCGAAGCATTCACCTTATTTATTAAATGACTCTCGTAGAAGTCCTTATACTGAAGCATTCACCTTATTTATTGAATGACTCTCGTAGAAGTCCTTATACCGAAGCATTCACCTTATTTATTGAATGACTCTCGTAGAAGTCCTTATACCTAAGCATTCACCTTATTTATTGAATGACCCTCGTAGATGTCCTTATACCGAAGCATTCACCTTATTTATTGAATGATCCTCGTAGAAGTCCTTATACCGAAGCATTCACCTTATTTATTGAATGACCCCTTTGTAGTCCTTATACCGAAGCATTCACCTTATTTATTGAATGACCTCGTAGAAGTCCTTATACCTAAGCAGTCACCTTATTTATTGAATGACCTCGTAGAAGTCCTTATACCGTGCTACAGTCACCTTATTTATTGAATGACTCTCGTAGAAGTCCTTATACCGAAGCATTCACCTTATTTATTGAATTGACTCGTAGAAGTCCTTATACCGAAGCATTCACCTTATTTATTGAATGACCCTCTTCGTAGAAGTCCTTATACCGAAGCATTCACCTTATTTATTGGAATGACCTCGTAGAAGTCCTTATACCGAAGCATTCACCTTATTTATTGAATGACTTTCGTAGAAGTCCTTATACCGAAGCATTCACTTTATTTATTGAATGACCTCGTAGAAGTCCTTATACTGAAGCATTCACCTTATTTATTGAATGACCCTCGTAGAAGTCCTTATACCGAAGCATTCACCTTATTTATTGAATGACTCGTAGAAGTCCTTATACCGAAGCATTCACCTTATTTATTGAATGACCCTCGTAGAAGTCCTTATACCGAAGCATTCACCTTATTTATTGAATGGACACTCGTAGAAGTCCTTATACCGAAGCATTCAATTTTTATTTATTGAATGACCCTCGTAGAAGTCCTTATACCGAAGCATTCACGTTATTTATTGAATGACTCTCGTAGAAGTCCTTATACCGAAGCATTCACCTTATTTATTGAATATCCTCGTAGAAGTCCTTATACCGAAGCATTCACCTTATTTATTGAATGACCCTCGTAGAAGTCCTTATACCGAAGCATTCACCTTATTTATTGAATGACTCTCGTAGAAGTCTTTATACCGAAACATTCACCTTATTTATTGGATGACCCTCGTAGAAGTCCTTATACCGAAGCATTCAATTATTTATTGAATGACCTCGTAGAAGTCCTTATACCGAAGCATTCACCTTATTTATTGAATGACTCTCGTAGAAGTCCTTATACCGAAACATTCACCTTATTTATTGAATGACCCTCGTAGAAGTCCTTATACCGAAGTATCTACCTTATTTGTTGAATGACTCTCGTAGAAGTCCTTATACCGAAACATTCACCTTATTTATTGAATGACCTCGTAGAAGTCCTTATACCGAAACATTCACTTTATTTATTGAATGACCCTCGTAGAAGTCCTTATACCGAAGCATTCACCTTATTTATTGAATGACTCTCGTAGAAGTCCTTATACCGAAACATTCACTTTATTTATTGAATGACCTCGTAGAAGTCCTTATACCGAAGCATTCACCTTATTTAGTGAATGACCGTCGTAGAAGTCCTTATACCGAAACATTCACCTTATTTATTGAATGACCTCGTAGAAGTCCTTATACCGAAACATTCACCTTATTTATTGAATGGCCCTCGTAGAAGTCCTTATACCGAAAAATACACCTTATTTATTGAATGACCTCGTAGAAGTCCTTATACCGAAGCATTCACCTTATTTATTGAATGACCTCGTGAAGTCCTTATACCGAAGCATTCACCTTATTTATTGAATGACTCTCGTACAAGTCCTTATACTGAAGCATTCACCTTATTTATTGAATGACCCCCGTAGAAGTCCTTTATACCGAAGCATTCACCTTATTTATTGAATGACACTGTAGTAGTCCTTATACCGAAGCATTCACCTTATTTATTGAATGACTCTCGTAGAAGTCCTTATACCGAAGCATTCACCTTATTTATTGAATGACCTCGTAGAAGTCCTTATACTGAAGCATTCACCTTATTTATTGAATGACTTTGTAGTCCTTATACCGAAGCATTCACCTTATTTATTGAATGACCCTCGTAGAAGTCCTTATACCGAAGCATTCTATTTATTGAATGACCCTCGTAGAAGTCCTTATACCGAAGCATTCACCTTATTTATTGAATGACTCTCGTAGAAGTCTTTATACCGAAACATTCACCTTATTTATTGGATGACCCTCGTAGAAGTCCTTATACCGAAGCATTCACCTTATTTAGTGAATGACCCTCGTAGAAGTCCTTATACCGAAGCATTCACCTTATTTATTGAATGACTTCGTAGAAGTCCTTATACCGAAACATTCACCTTATTTATTGAATGACCTCGTAGAAGTCCTTATACCGAAGCATTCACCTTATTTATTGAATGACTCTCGTAGAAGTCCTTATACCGAAACATTCACCTTATTTATTGAATGACCTCGTAGAAGTCCTTATACCGAAACATTCACTTTATTTATTGAATGACCCTCGTAGAAGTCCTTATACCGAAGCATTCACCTTATTTATTGAATGACTCTCGTAGAAGTCCTTATACCGAAACATTCACTTTATTTATTGAATGACCCTCGTAGAAGTCCTTATACCGAAGCATTCACCTTATTTAGTGAATGACCGTCGTAGAAGTCCTTATACCGAAACATTCACCTTATTTATTGAATGACCTCGTAGAAGTCCTTATACCGAAACATTCACCTTATTTATTGAATGGCCCTCGTAGAAGTCCTTATACCGAAAAATACACCTTATTTATTGAATGACCTCGCAGAAGTCCTTATACCGAAACATTCACCTTATTTATTGAATGACTCTCGTAGAAGTCCTTATACCGAAACATTCACCTTATTTATTGAATGGTTCCTCGTAGAAGTCCTATACCGAAGCATTCACCTTATTTATTGAATGACTCTCGTAGAAGTCCTTATACCGGAAACATTCACCTTATTTATTGAATGACCCTCGTAGAAGTCCTTATACCGAAACATTCACCTTATTTATTGAATGGCCCTCGTAGAAGTCCTTATACCGAAAAATACACCTTATTTATTGTATGACCTCGCAGAAGTCCTTATACGGAAACATTCACCTTATTTATTGAATGACCCTCGTAGAAGTCCTTATACCGAAGCATTCAATTTATTTATTGAATGACTCTCGTAGAAGTCCTTATACCGAAACATTCACCTTATTTATTGAATGACCCTCGTAGAAGTCCTTATATCGAAGCATTCACCTTATTTATTAATGACTCTCGTAGAAGTCCTTATACCGAAGCATTCACCTTATTTATTGAATGATTCTCGTAGAAGTCCTTATACCGAAACATTCACTTTATTTATTGAATGACCTCAGTAGAAGTCCTTATACCGAAGCATCACCTATTTTATGAATGATCTCTCGTAGAAGTCCTTATACCGAAACATTCACCTTATTTATTGAATGGCCCTCGTAGAAGTCCTTATACCGAAAAATATACCTTATTTATTGTATGATCTCGCAGAAGTCCTTATACCGAAACATTCACCTTATTTATTGAATGGCCCTCGTAGAAGTCCTTATACCGAAAAATACACCTTATTTATTGAATGACCCCGCAGAAGTCCTTATACCGAAACATTCACCTTATTTATTGAATGACTCTCGTAGAAGTCCTTATACCGAAACATTCACCTTATTTATTGAATGACCCTCGTAGAAGTCTTTATACCGAAACATTCACAGTATTTATTGAATGACCCTAGTAGAAGTCTTTATACCGAAGCATTCACCTTATTTATTGAATGACTCTCGTAGAAGTCCTTATACCGAAACATTCACCTTATTTATTGAATGACCCTCGTAGAAGTCCTGTCGAAACATTCACCTTATTTATTGGAATGACCTCGTAGAAGTCCTTTATACCGAAACATTCACCTTATTTATTGAATGGCCCTCGTAGAAGTCCTTATACCGAACATTATTTATTGAATGACCTCGTAGAAGAAGTCCTTATACCGAAGCATTCACCTTATTTATTGAATGACCCTCGTAGAAGTCCTTATACCGAAGCATTCACCTTATTTATTGAATGACCAGTAGAAGTCCTTATACCGAAACATTCACATTATTTATTGAATGACCCTCGTAGAAGTCCTTATACCGAAGCATTCACCTTATTTATTGAATGACTTTCGTAGAAGTCCTTATACTGAAACATTCACCTTATTTATTGAATGATCTTCGTAGAAGTCCTTATACCGAAGCATTCACCTTATTTATTGAATGACTTCGTAGAAGTCCTTATACCGAAACATTCACCTTATTTATTGAATGACCCTCGTAGAAGTCCTTATACCGAAGCATTCACCTTATTTATTGAATGACTCTCGTAGAAGTCCTTATACCGAAACATTCACCTTATTTATTGAATGACCCTCGTAGAAGTCCTTATACCGAAGCATTCACCTTATTTATTGAATGACTCTCGTAGAAGTCCTTATACCGAAGCATTCACCTTATTTATTGAATGACTCTCGTAGAAGTCCTTATACCGAAACATTCACTTTATTTATTGAATGACCCTCGTAGAAGTCCTTATACCGAAGCATCTGCTCCTATTTAGTGAATGACCCCTGTGGTAGTCCTTATACCGAAACATTCACCTTATTTATTGAATGCCCCTCGTAGAAGTCCTTATACCGAAAAATACACCTTATTTATTGTATGACCCTCGCAGAAGTCCTTATACCGAAACATTCACCTTATTTATTGGAATGGCCCTCGTAGAAGTCCTTATACCGAAAAATACACCTTATTTATTGAATGACCCTCGCAGAAGTCCTTATACCGAAACATTCACCTTATTTATTGAATGACTCTCGTAGAAGTCCTTATACCGAAACATTCACCTTATTTATTGAATGACCCTCGTAGAAGTCTTTATACCGAAACATTCACAGTATTTATTGAATGACCCTCGTAGAAGTCTTTATACCTCGAAGCATTCACCTTATTTATTGAATGACTTCGTAGAAGTCCTTATACCGAAACATTCACCTTATTTATTGAATGACCCTCGTAGAAGTCCTTACACCGAAACATTCACATTATTTATTGAATGACCCTCGTAGAAGTCCTTATACCGAAGCATTCACCTTATTTATTGAATGACCCTCGTAGAAGTCCTTATACCGAAGCATTCACCTTATTTATTGAATGACCCTCGTAGAAGTCCTTATACCGGAACATTCACATTATTTATTGAATGATCTTCGTAGAAGTCCTTATGTACCGAAGCATTCACCTTATTTATTGAATGACCCTCGTAGAAGTCCTTATACCGAAGCATTCACCTTATTTATTTAATGACCCTCGTAGAAGTCCTTATACCGAAACATTCACCTTATTTATTGAATGACCCTCGTAGAAGTCCTTATACCGAAACATTCACCTTATTTGTTGAATGGCTCTCGTAGAAGTCCTTATACGGAAACATTCACCTTATTTATTGAATGACCCTCGTAGAAGTCCTTATACCGAAGCATTCACCTTATTTATTGAATGACCCTCGCAGAAGTCCTTATACCGAAACATTCACCTTATTTATTGAATGGCCCTCGTAGAAGTTCTTATACCGAAAAATACACCTTATTTATTGAATAACTCTCCTATTTGGTGACCCCTGAGCGTCAAATCAGTCTCACTAGCACACATGACTTCATTATATCGTAAGTGGAATCAATGCGATGTGAAGAGAAAAAATGTATTTTAATAATGGAAAATTCAAAGAAACGATAAGTAGTTTCGCGGTCCACAAAATTCAAGTTTTGTCTGCTTTTCTTCACTGGAATATTTACTTCTTGCTCTTTCATATGATTAAATTCTACCAATATTTTATTTCCAAATACAAATTACTAATTAGAATTTGATCATTAGCGTTTGTGCGTCATTCTGTATAAACCGGAGTAGAGTTTGTTTTTTTTTTCGGTTCTCTCCTTCCAAATCCCCGTTGGATTAACTAATTAACAAATTCAAACTACGTCAGACAACGTCAATGATACTCTTTTGATTGTCATATAATCCATAGCTAAATCCGCTGCTAAAAAGGTCGGTTCTCTGTGTAGGGCCAGGAAGTTTTTCCCGTCTGAAACAATCCTGCACATATACAATTGGAGTAGATAGACTAAACTATCGCCCGGTTCACACTCCACCCACGTCTATTGAACAGGTGAAGAGGCTTATCCCTTGTTTCCTGTTTAGGATGCGGTTTCCGGTTTTTCTTTTCTAATCTTCTCACTGTTTTTTCAATTGGAGTAGATAGACTAAACTATCGCCCGGTTCACACTCCACCCACGTCTATTGAACAGGTGAAGAGGCTCATCCCTTGTTTCCTGTTTAGGATGCGGTTTCCTGTTTTTCTCTTTTCTAATCTTCTCACTCTTGTGTAGCCCCCTGCACATCAGTGGCGTTACCGCCTTGCTTGGGGTGATATGATTTAAAAAAAAAAAAATACAAATCTACCATCCGCCCTTGCATTAAATACTGCTACCATATCTGGTCGAATGCTCCTGATATTCGCCAAAGGGTCCTTGATAAAAACCAACGGAGAATCTGTAATGTTATCGATCCTGACTTAGCAGCTCGGATACAGTCGCTTTCTCCCCGATGCAATGTGGCTTCCCTGTGCCTCTTCTACAAATACTTTCACGGCTTCTACTCCGATGAACTTAGCTTACAGGTACCCCCTATATATGAATTTCCTCGAACCACAAGATTAGCAACTGTGAAACCAATAAATTGTAAACGCAAATTCTCTCTCTCTCTCTCTCTCTCTCATGATCCTTTCTCCGTCCACCCAACTCTTATCAGTATTCTCATCCTTCTTTTACCCTCTTCCTGACAACCCCTATAACCTCTCACTCTTTCTAATAACTTTCCTTCTATGTACCCCCCTGCAAAACAGCGGCATTAAAACGCCTTGCTTTGGACGACACGATTAAAAAAAAGTTACATTATCATTAAGCTTAACAGAAATTACTTTTCATTTCAGTAAGCTTTTGTTTGGGATATATACCTACATTTACATATTTCTTAGAGTCGGTTGTTTGGTTTATCAGCAATAAGACGAAAATATTTCAAAATTAAACGATTATTTTGTGATACCAAAGAATTTGGGAGAAATCACATGATAAAATATATTTAGAGTTAAACGGACAGGAAGGTGGGGAGGGCCATAGATTTGATATAGATATAAAATTAGTCAGTTGATTGATGTTATTTTCAGCATCTCGGACTTCTTAGAGAGACCCTCTAGCAATCGCTCCATCTACTCCTCAGAAGTGAGTTTAAGAGTGACGGAAAGAGAGAGAGGGAGAGAGAGAGGGAGAGAGAGAGGGGGGTATTTACAATAATCATATCTGAGTCATTTCTCCCTCTTTGTTTCTTTATTGTTCTATATATGTGAAACCAATAAACTGTAAACGTAAATTCTACTCCATCAGCTTCTTTTCTCGCACTTCCCGCCTGTGGAATTCCCTTCCATTTACTTGCTTCCCAGACAGCTATAATCTCGAAGAATTTAAATGTAAAGTCAATAGTCATCTCCTATCTCACTAACCTGTATCCTCTTTCTCTGTCTCTCTCATGCTCCTTTCTCCGTCCACTCCACTCTCATCAGTATTCTCATCCTTCTCTTACTCACTTCCTGACACCCCCTATAACCTGTCACTCATTCTTATAACTTTCCTCCTATGTAACCCCCTGCACAACAATGGCAGTAAAATGCTTTACTAGGTGGTATGATTATAAAAAAAATATCAGTCAGTCAGTTAAGTGCCATACGTGATACACCCTTGGGCGATCATGTCTCGAAAGAGACATGACTGACGAGGCAGAAGATAATCCCGCAGTAGGTTGCCATTGCTTTCTGCGGTAGATTGGTTGCCAGCCAAGGCTATAAAATCCAATCTGTCCTGTTATTTAACCCATAACTGGAGGGAAGAGACGGATTAATACCTTTCCCAAGGGTATTTGCGCGTAAGTGGAAACAATGACTTCAGCTGAAATTCGAACTCGGCTACCCGATTTCTCGTTCCGAGCCGATATCCACTGCGCCACAACGCACATCACGCATTCAAATAAACGAACATTAAGATAATTAATACGGTTAGATGAGAAGAATATGTTGCGTCTTAAAAAGTCTCTTCACATCAATATTCGATGTCTCCTCAACTTTTTACCTGTTCTTGAACATTAACTAGAAAGCGCTGATGGCCAAGTAACAACTAATTCGACGAGTAAAGTGAGAATGTAGAGATCGTTATTGCATACGCATAGCAAAATGCAGTGTTCTCCGTTCGCCTGTGTATGAGTTTGTGCGTGTATTAAAAGTTCATAAACAAATCACATCGAAACAAAGACAAAATTGGCGATGTAATTGGAGAATCAAAAAGGACATTTGAAACCGTCCATTCCCAGTTCTCTATTCCCATTGATTCGGTTGATTTAACTTGTTCATATCGGAAATAATTTAATAGTTTTTCGCTGTCTCATGCATACACATTTCATCACAGGCGCGGGAAAACATGATGAATTTATATCTATACTGGAATCGCCCGGTTCACACTCCACCCACGTCTGTTGAACAGGTGTAGAGGCTCATCCCTTGTTCCCTGTTTAGGATGTGGTTTCCGGCTTTCTCTTTTCCCATCTTCTCACTCTTTGCTTTCATTTTTTTTCCCTCAATTGGATTAGATAGACTAAACTATCGCCCGGTTCACACTCCACCCACGTCTATTGAACAGGTGAAGAGGTTCATCCCTTGTTGCCTGTTTAGGATGTGGTTCCCGGCTTTCTCTTTTCCAATCTTTTCATTCTTACGTAGCCCCCTGCGCTTCAATGGCATTACCGCCTTGCTTGGGGTGATATGATTAAAAAAAAAAAATCAGGGAAAATACAGTCACACACATACACACACACACACACATATATATATATATATATATATATATATATAGTCATCCGCAGACAGATCTGTTTTGCTGTATCACAGCTCAGCAGTAAGGTTAGGCTCCGATTGTTTTTAACCCAGGATGGAAATCCAACGAAATTGGCGTCAGTCGGCGATTCTACCTCTGGACTATGGGCGCTCGGTAGAAGAAGGCAGATTTTTAACGTGTATATATTATCATTATACACACCCAATGGCTGAGAGTGTTCTAAATCATTGCTGAATGAACGATGCGTAGATGCCAGAGTAGCTACTGTTTTTCAAAGTCCACCATTTTTCCAGAGTGCTCAATCAGGGTGTGAAAGCGTAGTCATTCATATATAGTCATCATTTCATATATATATATATATATGAAGTGTTACCTAAATTTTCACGGGGAGTTTCGTCACACTGCTGTTTATCTATCGAGTTACTTTGAGATTCCCTGATTTCTAGAAATCATTACACCGACAACGGTAGAACGATATTTTCCAGATTTTATTAATTTTACTGAAATATATATTCCATATAGTAACCTCATACACTGAGTGGTTTTGGGCCTTCTTTTGAGTGAGGTATAATTTATATATATATACAGTACTGCGCAAAAGTATTAGGGACAAGAACTATTTTGTCTTTTATGAGGTATCAAAATAACGTTTAAAATAACTCCTGTCCTAACACTTTTACACACTACCGGTAGTGTGCAAAAGTATTAGGACAGGGGTCATATTCCTAAAAAAACTCACTGAAATTCAAATACAGGGTGAAAAGCCAAGTAAATTGCTAATGAATATTGATTATTTAAAACAAGGTGTAAAAGAAATGTATTAAAAAGAAGTTATATTTAATTTTTCCTATTTTCTATTAAACAAGTTATTTTGAAACTACTCATTATTCTATTATCCTTGGATATGACTGACTTTTTTTCTTATTCCCCCCTCTCAAATTGATAAATCTAATGTTACTTCGCAAGGCACACTTTCAGAACAAATACAAGCTGCTTGGCAGGAGATACCATTAGATACATTGAAGAAGCTTGTGATGTCAATGCCTGACAGAATGAAGGCTGTGATCAAAGCAAAAGGCTGTTATACTAAATATTAAATTTATTTTGTAACAAGTATTTTTCTTGTTAAATCATTTGTTGAGTAAATCAAATAAAATTATTTTAATTAAATCGTTTATTTTCTGTTAATATGCCTCGTAAAAGATAAAATAGTCCTTGTCCTAATACTTTCGCACAGTACTGTATATATATATATATATATATATATATATATATATATATATATATATATATCCTAGGTGCTATTGGTAAATAAGTTATATTTAATTTTTCCTATTTTCTAATAAAGAAGTCATCTTGAAACTACTCATTATTCTATTATCCTTGGATATGATTGACTTTTTTCTTATTCCCCCCTCTCGAATTGATAAATCTAATGTTACTTCGCAAGACACACTTTGGGAACAAATACAAGCTGCTTGGCAGGAGATACCATTAGATACATTGAAGAAGCTTGTGATGTCAATGCCTGACAGAATGATGGCTGTGATCATATGTATATGTACGTATATGTATATGTGAATGTATATGGGTTGGTTAAGCGCACATGGGTGTATATCTGTAGGTATATTTGTATTTATGTGCTTATATATATATATATATATATATATATATATATATATATATGTGTGTGTGTGTGTGCGTGCCTATTTCTAACTTTGCACATCTGTTAAGTTATATACTCTATTTTATTCTGATATATTTATTAATTAATTAATTATATTTTAAATCTTTAATATAAATATATTTCATTATCCTTAAATTTAAAAATTAAATTGTATCTTCCCAAATTCGTTAATCATAGAGCCTTTCCCTTATGTTAGAAATAATCTTTTAAGTTTGTTTATTTTTACATATGTTTCTGTATTGGTACGAGAGTGGGAGAAATTATATGTGTGTATACATGTGTGTGGGGGATATACATAAGTGTATGTATGTGAGTGTACGTATGTATGTGCGCATATATATATATATATATATATATATATATATATATATATATATGTACTAGCAGCATAACCTGGCGTTGTTCGGGTGTAATGAAAGCCTTAAAACTAATCCATGGCCCTGGAACTCAGACTCTTTGGACATTGGCACGAAAGACTAAAAAGCAATAGTTGTTTCCAGTTAAAGCGAAACCGTAGACTGAAAGAAATATGAATGGATGACATGAAATATGAAATTTGATTTCCTGGTATCGATATCAAATAAGTTGTTTCGTCGTAAACTGAATTTTGAAGGCTAAATAAGTCCTCTGAGTAAATGGTATCATGGCTGAGACTAAGAACTACAATTATACCTACTTAGAGCCAAACCCGAAGCAAAAACTAAAATAAACGCGCTGAAAAAAAAAAGACATACAGGCAGATAAACACACACACACACACACACACACACACACACACACACACACACACACACACACACACACACACATCTTGCCTTTTATATATATATATATATATTATCGTTTTTTGCACTATTGTAAGAACTGCAACCTTGAAACTTCTGAATATCGTTTCTTATGTCTTTGTCTATGAGTGCATCAAATTTGATTAAAATCGGACCACTCCTTCTATAACCCAATTTTTTCGATTATAAATTTTGATATTTATCGGGGGTACCTCGACACAAAGCCTAGCTAAGAACACTCGCAGACGCTTATAGTACAACTGTGCGAATTTTCAAGAAAATCGTTTCAGCCGTTTCGGAGTCTATAGGTAACGGACACACACACACACATACAGACAAAGTTCCATTTATAAATAAGTTTAGATATAAATAGCCTTTAAGATTTCATTCGCCCGATCGACTCAGTCGATTAAAAAAATAATTGGGCGATTAAAGTTTATTACTTTACTCGCCCGCGGTCCATTAAAAATCTCGCAATGAAACGTGTTTCAAATATAGAAAAAGGAAATCTAATTCCTTTAACAACCCGAAAGTATGCCACTGAAGATTCGCAAGTTACTTAGAATGACCTATAATGACATTATTGAACTCTTGGCTTATATCGTCCCGGCTAATGTAAACATTCAATTAATTAACGCTTCCAGAGTGGAGCCAAAATGTCTCTGTGGCACAGATTAAAGACGCTCACAGATTTTTAGAAACTCATTTGGAAAAAAAATTATCGTACATTTCCTCCCTGCGTACGAAAAATAAAGCAAGAAAAAAATACGCATACTTCTTTCAACCACGCACCGATAAACAAATTATACAAGTAAGTAATTTTTTATAGAAAATCGTTGAGAAAATCAGATTTGTTATTTTTTCATCATCTATGAGATGGAGGTTGTAGTCAAACAGAATAAAGAAAGTACGAATTTAGGTACCTTCACTTAGCTGCTAAAAAAAAAATATACAGCCTATCATGATGTTAAACGGCTCAAAATTTAATAAACCAAGTTTTATCATCAAAATGTTTATGCTATTATAAGGAGGAAAGATCAACTTTTGATGTTATTATTTTTTAAAAATTTTTAAAGGCCAAAACTATGGTAGCTTATCCTCCGGATCCTTCTTAACTAAATATCGAAAAGCTCTACATATTGAATATTCATCTTCTTTCAAACATGTATTAGGCACTAGAACGGTTTACTGATTTAATTACATTCAAAGCAGACCTATAATACATTAGCATATATATATATATATATATATATATATATATATATATATATATATATAAGCGTTTCACCCCGAGCAAGGCATGTCACTGCCACTACTGTGCAGGGGGCTACGTAGAGTGGAGAAAGGCTGATTAAATATAGGAAATAACAGAGGGTGGGTGATAGGCGGGTGAGGATACCGAGAATGAGGGTTGGGTAGATGAGAGTGTTGTGAGAATAGTTGGGAGTTAGTGTGATAGGAGGTGTCTATTGACCCTACATTTAAATACCTGGAGATTGTAACTGTCGGGAAAGCAGACTTGTGGAAGGGAGTTCCACAGGCGGGAAGCGCGAGAAAAGAAGCTGTTGGAGTAGAATTTACGGTTACATCTTATTTGTTTAACTGTAAAAGGGTGGGACCTAGTTGCTAATCTAGTATCTCGTGTAAATTCGTGCTTAGGCGGCACCAGTGATCTAAGCTCATCGGAGCAGAAGCCATGAAAGTACTTGTAGAAGAGGTACAGGGAAGCTACATCACGCCGGTGTGAGAGCGGCTGCAGCCGGTCTGCCAAGTCAGTATCAACCACGTTACAGATCCTCCTTTGTATTTTGTCAAGAAGCCCAAGGAGAGCAGCAGGGGCACCCGACCAGATATGGCAGCAATATTCAATACACGGGCGGATGGTAGATTTGTATATGTGCAGAATAGTTTCAGGTGGGAAAAATTTCCGGGCCTGCACAGGGAGCCCACTTTCATATATATATATATATATATAACTACATTTAAAAGTATTATTACAGTTAGGTTTACATTTAAAAATATTCAAACTCTATTGCTTTCTACATCACGCGACGGACGCTTCTCGCGACGGACGCTTCTCGCGACGGACGCTTCTAGTTTAAAGTTTAAGATCATTTGTTTTTGATGAAAGGCCGAGGCCGGTCTGAAATATCAAATATATATATATATATATATATATATATATATATATATATATATATATGTAATAATAGAAATAAATATTGGAAAAAAATACATTTTTATCTTACAACTTTTTATAGTTTTTCCTATATATATATATATATATATAACGTGATTATAGTTGTACTCGTCTCGAAAACCTTCCTCAAAAACTTTCGACCGAATGAAAAAAAAATAATTTTCAAAAAAGAAAGAGCTTAGGACATGAAAGTCTGTCAAAAGTGTTCGGACGGAAATAAGCACGAAACCCAAAGATAAAAACCCAACACTAGTAACCATCTAACAGAAAGCGCTCAATACAAAGGTAGAGCGAACTTAATAGCACCTAATGAGCCAGACTAACCTACCTAGGTTTATCCTAAACGGATCGTCAGGGAGAGCCTGCTTTCCCCGATGAAATATTAAAAATAAAAAAATGCAGGGAAAAGAAACCAAAGTGGCGTAAGTCATGTGACGTAAAAATTTGAATATTCATATATTACACGTGGATAAAAAATTAAAATTATAAATAAAATAAAATGAAAATAAAAATTCAGAATAAAAAATAAAATATAGAATTAAAATTAAAAAGTAAAAATTGTAGGGAGCAAAAATAAAAGGTGTTGAATTCATAATCGTTCAAATATTGCAGGGAAAAGAAAGAAAGAAAGAAAGAAAGAAAGAAAGAAAGAAAGAAAGAAAGGGATAAACGTAGAGGAAGCTGTAGCAATTTGATTTGAAGTAAGTATTTTTTCTATGACAGCATGTGGTCATTAAATCACTTTTTTATTAAGCAAATTAGAATTATTGATATGGTTTAAAATGAAAAGTTTTTCTAATTGGCATAGATTACATTTATCTGCTTTTCCATTGTAAGGTTTGGATTTAGCTACGATATTCCAGGTAATTATTGGGGTTTTGTAGTTTTTTTAATTTCCAATAATGTGTGGCTGTTAAATCTTATTTTCCACTTGTTAGAAGTGCTTCTAAAGTAACATTTACCATCATTATCATCCGAATGAACTCGAAATTTTTTTTTAGTGTGAGTGAATGGTAGAAATGTTTGTGAATTAAGTTAAGGAAGGGTTTACCAATGTTAGTTTGGACGTTACGACTGAAAGGTGAGTTAAACCAAATAATGTTACGTTTAAGTGATTTCTGTTTGTTTCTGCCTACATTGTTTTTTAACGGAGTTTTCTTGACTAGAGTTGAGTTGACTTTTTTCTAAATCAATAATGTATTTAGTTTTAGAATTGTCAAAAACTTCCTTATTGCGAGAGTTCTATGGGGATGATTTGATTTCCTGTTGATGTATATATGGTTATTTGCGTCCCTAGTGTATGGATTGTACAGAAGGCATTTTTTCTTACTTTTAAGGAATCCTTTCAGGCCAGCACATCTTCAGAAAAGAGAGTTGACAAAAATTGATTGACCTAGCAAAAAGATAACTAATCATGGAGACATAGGGAATAGTTATCTCCGCGATTTTCTAAGGATGTGTTGACCTAAAAGGATTCCTAAAGGTTAAGTAAAAATGCCTTTATACCTATTTAAACCAGTATTTATACTCTGTAGTATCAAGTCTCGGCTCATCCAACTCCTTAAAATCTAACCAAATGATGACCAAATATCAAAATTTGTGAGTGCATCCCATTTTGAACTTTTTCATCATAAAAAGATCGCTGACAAAGCGAGCATACTTCGCAAAAATTATCATACGAAACATTTTGATTGTGCGGAGAACTTTTCAACACATTTTATATATATATATATATATATATATATATATATATATAATCTAGAAAATCTTTTAGATAATCTACAATTTCATGGGAAATACATATTTCGGAGGCAAAAATTGCTGTCGTCAGACCCAATGAAATTGTATAATATCAATTTTTTCCTAGATTATATTACTCTATGAAATTAAGTGAATACATTTAACATTGAGCTCTTTTGAATTCGTCTCTATCGGAATATACCTGACTTAAACACCAAATATTCTAGGTTATATATATCATCTACATACAAGCCCGTTTCGCTGTATCACAACTCATCAGTGGGGCTAGACATATCCACTTGCTTCTGGCCAGGATCGAAACTCGACCAATTTGGTGTCAGTCGGAGTCTCTACCCCCTAAGCCATCGGCGCATGGCATCAGAGAAGGGAAATTTTAATGTCTTGTATATAAGCAGTGTATACAGACGCCAGTCACCGAGAGAACTCAATTCATTTCTGAATAAATCTAAGTCCTCCCAATATATATGCACTACCGACCATATGTTTGGGATCACTTAGATTTATTCTCTAAGAGAAAGAAATAACAAATTTTATGTCTTAGAAGAATATATATAGATATATTTCATTGTTGCTCACAATTGTACAATAATTAAAACCAAAATTAACAAAGAGTAATTTCAAATTTAATTAAAGTTAACTCATATTTTCTTTTCATCAAAGAAACCACCACGAATCGTTGAAGGCAATAATGCACGCCATTTTTTCATAGGCTTAAATTTTTAGCGATAACACGTTCAGAATATCCTTTTTTCGAAAGAATTTCAACCTGAGCTCTTTTTTCAATGCTAATCTGTTTCTTCCTTGCCATTTATACTGTAGTAATATAGTTTACAAAAATAAATTTTACCGTAATTATAATATCTGAATAAATCTGAATTTTCGACAAAAACTTGATCACAATAAGAGGAGTCAAGTAGCAAACTGAGTAAATGTTTACTTTAAAGTTGAAAAGAATACTTTTTTTTTTTACTTGACATCTGCATAAGAATAACAAAAAATACAAACTCGGGGAATTTGATTCTGATAAAAATAAAATTTTATAAAATTTGTGAAAAAAAATTTGGGTGGTCCCAAACTTAGGGTCGGTAGTGTATGTTGTAAAACGTCTGAAGACGCCACATAGTAGAAACCTAGGTCGCGTAATAACCAGTTTACAAATGAAGGATATATATATATATATATATATATATGTGCGTGTGTGTGTGTGTGAGAGAGAGAGAGAGAGAGAGAGAGAGAGAGAGAGAGAGAGAGAGTTGTTTTATGTATATTATTTTCACTCGTCTATAAAGGAAAGCAATAAAAAGATAAAAATTTCCGAAAAAGAAGAGTTTCATGTCAATAATTTCTGTAGAGAGCCTGGAAACTAGATATTTTTTTTTCTTTTGTTCTTCCAGTGAATGTTTTGAAAATACGAATAGATGCATTTCCCAAGGATACACTTCTACACACACACACACACACACACACACGCAGACAACACACGCATCCGCGCGCATGCGCGTGAGCGTGCTCACTCACAGACTGGATTCATGGCTACTGAAGAAATATTAATGCCTAACACGTAACACTATTTTTTAAGTTTCATTTTCTAAACTTTAGTTTGGCCTCACAAATATTTTTTTTTTTTGTTTTTTTTTCGGGTAAAGTTTTAACTCGTCAATTATTTACTCAGTTGTCTCAAAAATTTACCAGTATTAAATCTCTGAGACTGAACACCAGCTTATCATGGTCGGGAAATATGGAATATAACGAGCCTTGTTTCAGTATACAAGCATGCGCACGCACACACACACATGCACACACACACACGTGCGCACACACGCACAAGAACATATATATATATATTGTGCATGTTTTTTTATGACCGAAGGGCCAAACACTTGTATAAACAAACGCATGTCAAAATGATAGATTCTTCAAGTTTATGAAGACTTGGAAGGAATGAAGTGTTTTGTCCTTCACATGTCGCGAAATTTTATCCCCACAATCTACAAGCGGCCTTCAACATCCTAACATCAGTTGTTTCTTTAGGCTGAAAACGAAGGCGTTTGAGGAAATAAACGGCTGGTAATTCGGGAGAAAAAGAAGGAAAAAAATAAAGAGGAGGAGACAGTAGAAAAGTGTGAAGAAAAAAAAAAGAGAAATGAAAAAAGAATAAAATAAAAATGACACGGTAGAAAATGAAGTTATATAGATTTAAAAAAAAAAAAAAGGATTTGATGAGAAAACGTTATTCATAAATAATTAATCAGTATGAGAGAAAAATCTCTCTCCTTTTTTTTTTTTTTTTTTTTTCACGAAAACCCTCCGAATTCTTTTCACATTTAGGGAATGTTATTCTCTACTTTCAATTTTTTTTCATTCGTTGCCAGATCTTCTTTGCGTCAAGAATTAAGAGGGTCACGTGAAAACTCTTCACGCGTTCTGTCTGAAAGAACAACAACCCCAACTACATTAACTACTGCTAGTCACACATTTCTTGTTTCTCTTCACTTGTAACTTTAACCTCCCCCCCTCTCTCTCTCTCCCGCTCTCTCTTTCTCTTTCTCTCTCTTCCTCTCTCTACCTCTCTCTCTCTTTCTCTCTCTCTCCCGCTCTCTCTTTCTCTTTCTCTCTCTCCCTCTCTCTTCCTCTCTCTCCTCTCTCTCTTTCTCTCTCTCTCCCTCTCTCTCTTTCTCTCTCTCTCCCTCTCTCTCTCTCTCTCTCTCTCTCTCTCTCTCTCTCTCTTCCTCTCTCTACCTCTCTCTCTTTCTCTCTCTCTCCTGCTCTCTCTTTCTCTTTCTCTCTCTCCCTCTCTCTTCCTCTCTCTCCTCTCTCTCTCTTTCTCTCTCTCCCGCTCTCTCTTTCTCTTTCTCTCTCCCTCTCTCTTCCTCTCTCTACCTCTCTTTCTTTCTCTCTCTCCCTCTCCCTCTCTCCCACTCTCTTTCTCTATCTATCTCTCTCTCTCCCTATATATATATATATATATATATATATATATAAAGGGATTATTCTACTTTTTGTTTTAATTTTTCTTTATCTTATCCGGATGAACAATTCAAGTCTCTGCTTCATTTGTTGTGCATCATTTATTAAGTATAGGGCACCCAGTGAGAATCGAACTGATTCTTTAATAGTAATTATGAATTAAACTATCTCGCTAACCATTAGTCTCTGGCCGAAGCGCCCTCTTGTGTGGAATTTGGTGTTAAAGGCGTATTAACAAAGGGGAATATCTTTATTAAAAATGGTTGTACAGCCACAGTATTTTGGTGTCCGATACAGGCTAATAAAACCATCAAGTACTGTGTAGCTAATTGTCATCAGGCTAATTATTATTTATAAGCACGTTCACAATCTATTCAAATACAAACAGCACTTTCAAGTGCCCATAAACGACAACCCGTACGCGTATTTTTTATAGATACTAATAAAAATAGTCAGTCAGTTAAATGCCATACGTGATACATGCTTGGGCGATCATGTCTCGAAAGAGACATGATTGACTGGGCCGAAGATTATCCCGCAGTAGGTTGAAATTACTTTCTGTGGTAGACTGGTTGCCGACCAAGGCTATAGAACCCAATCTGTCCTGTTACTTGACTCATAGCTAGAAGTATAAGAGATGTATTATATTATTAGGTAGTAATTATTGGGGGATCAGTTTATTACTTCATAACAATAGAACACCGATCCCCCATTTTATGACCAGTAGAAGCCTTAATCATGATTCCAACTATTAAAATCAGTCAGTCAGTTAAGTGCCATACGTGATACACGCTTGGGCGATCATGTCTCGTAAGGGGCATGACTGACTGGGCAGAAGATTATCCCGCAGTAGGTTGCCATTGCTTTCTGCGGTAGACTGGTTGCCGACCAAGGCTATAGAACCCACTCTGTTCTGTTATTTAACCCATAACTGGAAGCAATGGACGGATTAATACCTTTCCTAAGGTTATTTGAGCGTAAGTGAATGCAATGAATTCAGCTGGAATTCGAACTTTGCTCCCCGATTTCTCGTTCCGAGCCGATATCTAATGCACCACAATGCACATTAGTTATTAACCCTCATATATAACCGACGACTGCATATAGTAACAGTATCAAATAAAGTTTCAATATTATTATATTAAAAAGATTGCTGAAATGATTTTCTGTCCAATCAAGCTGATATTTGATGTGGTAAGGCCTGATGTGTTTATGCATAAAACACGTGTTTTCTGGTATATATTTCCAGTAACAATTATTGCAGACCCAATGTGAATCCGGGTAATAAATGAATAGCACAATACGGTATGTAAAAGGGGAAAAAGAATGACTGATAATATCGTTGCCTATTTATAAGCTTAAGGAGTATCCCTTAGCAATGATCTTTTAGCAAATTTAAGTGGAGTAACCCACACCTTCAAAACAAAACAAAAAAAAGTGTTTGTTTGGTCATTTGAAAAGTCGGTCAGATCGATGACTTTTAAACTCAGCTTCGAATATTAGTTTTATTGGTTAATAGTTATTCTTCCTCTAGTCATTCTGTTTTTAAAAAAAATATATTTTGTTTTTCTTTATTGTTTTCATATATGTTAATTGAAATAAAATGGTAGGGGTGTTGCGAGTAGAGATTACAAATGCAAATTCATTCAAACTAAATAAGCTTATAATTTTACACTCAAATTTATGCGTAGGTACATGTGTGTGTGTGTGTGTGTGTGTGTGAAGAGATAAAGAAAGAGAGAGAGAGAGAGATATGGATATGAGCGGTCTTGTACCAACAGTTAGGCGAATTGAGTGAAAGACGTTTTCACTGTGCAGATATAGCAGCTTTAGCTTCTGAGTGAAAAAAATGTAAGAATTTGATGTCGATAACTTAGATAGATAGATAGATAGATAGATAGATAGATAGATAGATAGATAGATAGATATGATAGACTAGGGATAGATAGATAGATAGATAGATAGATAGATAGATAGATAGATAGATAGATAGATAGATAGATAGACTGAGATAGATAGATAGATAGATAGATAGATAGATAGATAGATAGATAGATAGATAGATAGAATAGACTGATAGATAGATAGATAGATAGATAGATAGATAGATAGATAGATAGATAGATAGATAGATATGAACAGACCTGATAGATAGATAGATAGATAGATAGATAGATAGATAGATAGATAGATAGATAGATCAGGCCGAGATAGATAGATAGATAGATAGATAGATAGATAGATAGATAGATAGATAGATAGATCAGGAACGAGATAGATAGATAGATAGATAGATAGATAGATAGATAGATAGATAGATATGACAGACTGAGATAGATAGATAGATAGATAGATAGATAGATAGATAGATAGATAGATAGATAGATCAGAGATAGATAGATAGATAGATAGATAAAGAATAGAATAGATAGATAGATAGATAATATGAATAGATGAGATAGATAGATAGATAGATAGATAGATAGATAGATAGATAGATAGATAGATAGCCAGATAGATAGATAGATAGATAGATAGATAGATATGAAGAGACTGCAATAGATAGATAGATCGATAGATAGATAGATAGATAGATAGATAGATAGATAGGAATGTTCAAAGAAAATCGACAACAAAAATTATTTTCCTTCCAACAAGTAGAAATTTAACTACAATTTTTTCATAAATTTTCTCAAAGCGCAAAAAAGAATTCCCTGGCCCTAAAATTTTCGGATACTCCGTCAGAATATAACTGGCCGGAGTTTCAAAAAAACTGTTGCCCAGTCACATGTAGAATGCGAGCAACAAATAAGAAGTGAAGTGCCATACGTGATACACGCTTGGGCGATCATGTCTCGAAAGAGACATGACTGACTGAGCAGAAGATTATCCCGCAGTAGGTTGAGATTGCTTTCTGCTGTTGACTGGTTGCCAACCAAGGCTATAGAACCCAATCTGTCTTGTTATTTGACTCATAGCTAGAGGGCGAAGAGGTTGTATTATATTATCACGTAGTAATTAGTGGGGGATCAGTTTATTACTTCATAACAATAGAAAAACGACCCCCACTTTATGACCAGTAGAAGCTTTAATCATGATTCTAATAACATTCCGTCAGTCAGTTAAGTGTCATGCGTGATACACGCTTGGCCGATCATGTCTCGGAAAAGACATGACTGCCTGGGCAGAAGATTATTAATTGCCATTGCTTTCTGCGATATACTGGTTGCCTGCCAAGGCTATAGAACCCACTCTGTTCTGTTATTTAAACCATAACTAATTGGAAAAAACGGATTAATACCTTTCCCAACGGTATTTGCGCGTAAGTGAATGCAAGGAATTCAACTGGAATTCGAACTCGGCTCCCCGATTTCTCGTTCCGAGCCATTATCAACTGCACCACAACGCACATCCTCACACTAGAGTCCGCATAATTTCCAAGCTAATAGGTGACACGAGATATCAGGAAACAGAATTTTAAAATCGTTTCATTTTCTTTGATTTCACACCCAGTTACGTCATTTTACATTTTTCCGAAAGAGTTTTGTAAAGAAAAAAAAAAGTGAAAAAAGAAGGTAGCTATATATACCAGCTCATATCTAATTCGAACGGAATTGTCTCTAAACACAGGAAATATTTAATGAAGTGACATAAGAACTGTTGAAATATAAAGACAGCTTGTTTAAAAAGTCACTGGAGGAAGTTGACAAACATTTATATATATATATATATATATATATATATATATATATATATATATATATATATTAATGCAGGTTTCATTGAATAATATAGACAAGTTTTGTCTATTAATTTTGTGTAGGATCCATTCATACCGTCTGATATACTTGATGGTGATATCGTTGAAAGACAACAAAAAATCACAGTAATTGTTGATTTTTTTATCGGGTCTAAGTTTTCGGCTCACATAAGCCATCAAGTATATCAGACGGTATGAACGGATCCTACACAAAATTAATAGACAAAACTTGTCTATATTATTCAATGAAACCTGCATTAATGAAAAAATGCTGCCAAAATACACACAGTATATATATATATATATATATATATATATATATATACGGTGATCCTTACTCATACACACAGTAAGAGGAACCTGCAGATATTGGAGGCCATGTACATCAAATCAAAACAACCAACACTCAATAAAATCAACTTTAAAACAGGAAATAACATATTACATTTTAAAATTTTAACTAGAAGCATCTGTCGCGAGAAGCGTCTGTCACGTGACGCAGAAAGCCATAGAGTCTGAATATTTTTAAACATAAATCTAACTGTAATAATTCTTTTAAATGTTGTTTTAAGGAAATTTTTTTAAGTATATCTAAAAAATGTTTGACTATTGAGATATTTATAAAGATTCAAAATACGTAACTCCCTTTTTCACCCTAGCCTATTTGTATTTAATTTTAAAATCCAGTCTCTCTGTCTCTGTCACTCTCTCTCTCTCTCTCTCTATATATATATTTTTTTTTTCTAAGCATATGCTGTTAAATATAAGAGACAATCAATGTCTATTATGTTTAATCATGAGCCGTTCTAAACGTCGTATTTTGGCTTTAATTTCAGTCGAAAATAAAGACAAAAATTCTCCAACATTTGGATAATTATTTATTGGTTTTCTTCTAAGCTTTCGGCTCACATGAGCCATCTTCAGAGAGGTAGTTTAAACTGAAATATTATAAGATCCACCATCACCGACGATTTTATTTTGTGTTGACATAAAACTCCGCTTGGCAACGGCAATAGTTACCAAAAATAATAAACGCAGTTCTTAAGTTTGCGATGCGGTTTTATGACGTCACACCGCGGGATAGCGCGAAATGACAACAAAACCATGTAGTCAAATGCAATGTAATATGTTATTTCCTGTTTTAAAGTTGATTTTATTGAGTGTTGGTTGTTTTGATTTGATGTACATAGCCTCCAATATCTGCAGGTTCCTCTTACTGTGTGTATGAGTAAGGATCACCGTATTGTTGACCAAAATCTGTCTGATATTACCTACATGTTTATGTTTTTCAGAGAAATGTTGTTTAATAGTACTCTGATCAGAAAGATGACATGTAAGTCTACGGGAGAGCGTGGTTGTAGTAAAACCAATATATGTACTAGGTTTTTTATTAGTATCAGAGATGCAATCTCTGAATGGGCATGTAAATTGGTACACTACATTGGTTTTTTGTAGAGAATTTAGTTTAGTTCCTGTTGGGTTATTATAGACTATGAGGTCAATTGTTTTAATTTTTTTATAATATATAATGAGTTTAATTTGATTATTACTTTCCACTGGTTTAACATTTCTACGTATTATTTTTTGAGAGTTTTTCATCTTGTTTATAATTATTATGTATTTGGTTGCAATAGTATTATTAATATTATTATTAATATCATCATTATTGTGAGAGCTATTGTTAATTTTGTTGAGATACATTTTAATTTGTTGATCAACAACGGAGTTAGGAAATCCATTATTGACTAGTGTTTGCTTAATGTTGTGTAATTCTTTATAAAATATAGACTTGGAAGAAGATATCATTTGTGTGCGTTGAAGTAAGTTTTTTTGTAACAGCTAACTTATATCGTTGGGGGCATTCACTATTATAATTAAGAAGACACGAGTTTATGCTAGTTGGTTTCCTATATAGAGAAGTAGTAAATCTATGTGTGCTAGAATCAATGAATACATCAAGGAATGGGATTTTGTTATTAATATTAAGTTCTAATGTAAATTTGAGGACAGAGTGACTTTCAAATTTGTTTTTAAGATATGTAATTTGATTGATATTCTTAGCTAAAACAAATATATATCTTAATCATTTCACCCCAAGCAAGGCATTCCACTGCCACTATTGCGCAGGTGGTTACATAGGAGAAAATGATGAGAAAGAGTGGTTAGACATAGGAAATGTCAGAAGGAGGGTGATAGACGGGTAAGGATACCGAGGATGAGGGTTGAGTAGATGGGAAGAGTGTTTGAGAGAAGGGATGCGAGTTAGTGTGTTAGGAGGTGTCTGTTGGCCTTACATTTAAACTCCTGGAGATTGTAGCTGTCGGAGAAGCAAGTCGGGAAGTGAGAGAAAAGAAGCTGTTGGAGTAGAAATTGCGGTTACATCTGATCTGTTTCTCTGTAAAAGTGTGGGACCTAGTTGCTAATCTAGTATCTCGTGCAAATTCGTACCTAAGGGGCACCAGTGATCTAAGTTCATCGGAGCAGAAGCCGTAAAAGTATTTATAGAAGAGGCACAAGGAAGCCACATCACGCCGGTGAGGGAGTGATTGCAGCCGGGCTGCCAAGTCGGTATCGATCATATTACAGATTCTCCGTTGTATTTTGTCAAGAACCCCGAGGAGAATAGCAGGGGCACCCGACCAGATGTGGCAGCAGTATTCAATACACGGGCGGATGGTAGATTTGTATATGTGCAGGATAGATTCAGACAGAAAAAACTTCCAGGCCCTGCACAGAGAACCAACTTTCATAGTAGTGGATTTAGCAATGGATTCGATATAGTCATTCCACTTGAGGTCCGCTGAGAGTATGAGGCTAAGGAGGTGTAGTGTTTTACTCTCTGGGAGGCAAGCCTGTTCCATGCTAATCGGAGGTAGGTGCGATTGTCTATGATGGTCAATTGATAGTAGCTTCGTTTTGGAATCATTAAAATTTACGATCCATTTTTTACCCCAGTCCACTACAGATTGGGGGTCCTTTTCAAGCTCGGCAGCGAGGTTCGCTTTGTCGTCCACACCAGATTTTTGATCGAGGCGAGAGTAAACTGTGGTGTCATCGGCATACATGCCTACTTGGGATCTTATGGCATCGGGGAGATCATTAATGTAGATCAGAAAGAGCCTAGGACCTAGGATAGAGCCTTGAGGGACACCCGCGTTAGTATGGTAGGTTTGGGAGGCATGTCCGTTTAATACCACCTTCAATGTGCTGTTAGAGAGGAATGACTGGATTAGGTCAAACAAATGTCCAGTTATACCATAGCATAGGTTTCTCTCTAGTACGGTCTTGTGTAACAATTCAGTGTATCATTGATACCACATGTAGTTGGAATCTATTTCGATACCTTTCAACAGCGCATTAATATTTATAGTTGAAGGTTCTTTCGTTCGAATAGAGCTTTCCACAACCCCCGCAATAAATGCTCGGTTTCGCTGATGTCAGTCATAGCATTTATCAAAATCTTCAAAATCCTCCTTTCTGTAAAACCAATAAATTGCAAATTCTATTCCATCAGCTTTTTTCTCGTATTTACCGCCTTTTAACCCTTCCGTTTACTCGCTTCCCCGACAACTACAATCTCCAAGAATTTAAATGCAAAGTCAATAATCATCTCCTATCTCACTAACCTGCATCCTCTCTCTCATGTTTCTTTCTCCGTCCGCTTCACTCTCATCAGTATTCTCATCCTACTCTTACCTTCTTCCTGACACGCCCTGTAACCTGTCACTCTTTCTCATAACTTTTCTTTTATGTAACCCCCTGCAAAACAGTGGCAGTAAAATGCCTTGCTTGGGGCGATATGATTATAAAAAAAATCCTACGATTCTTTCTGTTGGGACGCCCGCTCCCAATCGGCTATAATGGACTATTCCATTACTATGTAAAGTAATGGTGGCATCTACGTAAGAGAGTGTGCCGAGCAGCCGATCGACAAGTCAGTCGTAGACTTCCGGTGACGACCCGGAAGTACCCATTGCTCATACTACGTCTTACGACGGTTGAGACGATTAACCTTTATTCTTGTATTGGATACTAATAACCTTTGTAAATACTATTTTCACGGAATACAACAATTAACCTATTCCTGTTGTTGAGTTATTTATTCTTACTCACGACATAACACTTTCTTGTTTCTTTCTTTCTTTTTTCTCTTTCTTTCTTTCTTTCTTTCTTTTACTCTGTTTCTTTCTTTCTCTCTTTTTTCTTTCTTTTTCTTTCTTTTTCTTTCTCTTTTTATCCTCTCCCTCGTGCTCCTTTCTCCATCCACTCCACTCTCATCAGTATTCTCATCTTTCACTTACCCACTTCCTAGCACCCTCTATAACCTGTCACTCTTTCTCATAACTTTTCTTTTATGTAACCCCCTGCAAAACAGTGGCAGTAAAATGCCTTGCTTGAGGCGATATGATTATATAAAAAAATTTGATTAAAATATGATTATAAAAAATAAAAAATAAAAATAACGCCAAATGGCATTGTGCATTAAGGTAGGTTGATTTTTCACTTTTTTTTAAATATTAAAAAATCTCACTTACCGAAAGTTGTCGATGGACTGATACAAAATATTAGATAAAACACTTCAACGGTTTTTTCAGCGTTTGGGATCAAATATCACAGACAAAAATATACTGAAAATTACTCATTTTTGCAAAATTTGGCTTAAATATTAGTGAGGAAACCAAATAATTTTAGTATTTAAATCAGGGAATATCATTTTATTTTATAAAAAAATGATATTAATTGTGCATTATCCTGTTGGAAGAACCCATCGTTGGGGGTCGATGAAGGGGGGGGGGGGCAAATGTTTACGAAGCACAGTAACGTGACAGTTACAAGTCCATACCATTTACACTTATCACAAAACATTATATAATCATCCCCGCCTTCACGGTGCCTTCTTGACAACTGAGGTCAGTGTTACATGTGAATATGACAACCTGCCTGAAGTCATCAGGCTACGCCAAAGGTAGCTTGTTTTTCAGGATTCAAGTAGATTCGCTGAGTCCGGTGTCGTGGCATTCAAGAGAATTCGATTGGTTCTTTGGTTCCAATCTCCCATAGAATGCCGAACTGACCTAATGGATATGCAACTGGTACCTCTTGTATTGATTGTAGATAAGATTGATATTGATCTGATAAAAAAAAAGTTTGGTCACAATCATTAAGGATGAGTAGATGTGCGTTGTGGTGCAGTGGATATCGGCTCGGAACGAGAAATCGGAGAGCCGAGTTCAAATTCCAGTTGAATTCATTGCATTCACTTACGCGCAAATACACTTGGGAAATGTATTAATCCGTCTCTTCCATCCAGTTATGGGTTAACTAACAGTACAGATTGGGTTCTATAGCCTTGGCTGGCAACCAGTCTACCGCAGAAAGCAATGGCAACCTACTGCTGGATAATCTTTTGCCCAGTCAGTCATGTCTCTTTCGAGACATGATCGCCCAAGCGTGTTTCACGTATGGCACTTAACTAGCTGGCAGATGACCACTGTTCTGCACGGCGTTGTAATGTCTTCCTGCAGGAAGTGAATGCAGGGTACTCAACTGGAATTCGAACTCAGCTCACCGATTTGTCGTTCGGAGCCGATATCCACTGCATTCTCTTCAGCACTGGTACCCTAGGGAAAGGTATTAATCCGTCACTTTCCTCCAGTTATGGGTTAAATAACAGAATGAGGCCTGTGGGCAACCCATCTAAAGTTGGTGTCACAATAAAAACACACTTGGTAGCCCTGGCGAACTATCAAGTATTCAGCTATTTGACAAGATTATGAATTTCGCTATAAACTGCGCCAGGGTTCCAAATGCACAGGGAATACTGGAGGGGTGCAGTGAGTTCTATCTCGGCCAAAGCCACAAGACGATGACTACGACACCGTAAATCAGTGTTTATCTATCTATTTTTTTAGGAGCAAATAAAAATCTTAGACTACACTTAGCAAATTTTTTAAAGGGTATACATTTAAATAGATGCGCGTTGTGGTACAGTGGATATCGTCTCGGAACGAGAAATCGAGGAGCCGAGTTCGAATTCCAGTTGAATTCCTTGCATTCACTTACGCACAAATACCATTGGCAATGACATTAATCCGTCTCCTCCTTGCAGTTATGGGTTGAATAGCAGGACAGATTGGGTTCTATAACCTTGGCTGGCAACCAGTCTACCGCAGAAAGCAATGGCAACCTACTGCGGGATAATTTTCTGCCCAGTCGTGACATGATCGCCCAGGCGTGCTTCATGTATGGCACTTAACCGACTGACTGAATATAATAGTTGGAATCATGATTAAGGTGCCTACTGGTCATAAAGTGGAGGATTGGTTTTATATTGTTATAAAGTAATAAACCGATCCCCCACTAATTACTACTTAATAATATAATACATTTCTTCTCCCTCTCGCTATGAGTAAAATAACAGGGCAGACTGGGTTCTATAGCTTTGGTCGGCAACCAGTCTACCGCAGAAAGCAATGGCAACCTACTGCGGAATAATATTCTCTCCAGTCCGTCATGTCTCTTTCGTGACATGATCGCCCACTCGTGCATTACGTATCGCACTTAACTAACTGATATTTAAATGTCATGAAATAAAACCATAGATTAAAAGAACTACACGCAAATATGGTCTTCTGTTCAATAAGTTGTGCAGTTTATTTAATGAGAAACTTGTGCCTGGTGTTTTTTTTTTTAATCTGATTTCTTCAATACTTGATTGAATGTGTGATAAGCAGACCTTCACATAAATCTACACATATAAATCTACCATCCGCCCATGTATTGAATACTTATGCAACATCTGGTTGGGTGCCCCTGCTCTCCACCTAGAGGTCCTTGATAAAATTCCACGGAGAATCTGTAATGTGATCGATTCCGACTTGGCAGCTCAGATGCAGTTACTTTCTCAACGGCATAATATGGCTTCCTTGTGCAGCTTCTATAAATACTTGCCTGGCTTCTGCTACGATGAACTTAGTTCACTGGTGCCCCTATAAATAAATGTACTCAAGCTGCTACATTAGCAACTAAGTCCTACCATTTTACAGTGAAACCTGTAAAATGTAAACGCAACTTCTACTCCAACAGCTTTTTTTCTCGCACTTCCTGCCTGTGGAATTCCCTTCCGTTTACTTGCTTCCCCGACAGCTACAATCCCCAGGAATTTAAAAGTAAGGTCAGTAGTCATCCCCTATCTCAGTGACTCGAATCCTTTCTCTCATGCTCCTTTCTCCGAACACTTCTCTCTCGTCACACCAGCATTCTCATACCCACTTCCTGAAACCCTTTATAACCTGTCTCATCTCTTTCCCCTATCTAACCCCTTGAGCATCAGTGGTAGTTAAACTGCCTTGCTTGGGGCGAAATGATTGAAATTAAAAATAAAAAAAATCAAGAGATATCAAATATCCTTACACCTTCAAACATGGAATGCCACACCTGTCTGGCATTGCTGATTAAAACTCTGGTAATTAGTCACTTTGTAGAGGGAAGCCTAATCAACAGTTGTCAGAGGACAGCTGATATAGGCCTGGACATTTCCATGATGTCAAACTTCGGTGGTGCATTCTGCCAGTCAGTTAAGTGCTATACGTGAAACACGCTTGGGCGAACATGTCTCGAAAGAGACATGACTGACTGGGCAGTAGGCTGCCATTGCTATCTTCGGTAAACTGGTTGCCAGCCAAAGATATAGAACCCAGTCTGTCCTATTATTTGACTCATAGATAAGAGGAGAAGAGATGCATTATATTATTAAGTAGTAATTAGTGGGAGATCAGTTTATTACTTCATAACAACAGAAAACCAATCCCCCACTTTATGATCAGTAGAAGCCTTAATCCTGGTTCCAACTATTATATTCAGTTAAGTGCCATACGTGAAACACGCTTGGGCGATCATGTCTCGAAAAAGACATGACTGACTGGGCAGAAGATTATCCCGCCGTAGGTTGCCATTGCTTTCTGCGGTAGACTGGTTGCCAACCAAGGCTATAGAACCCAATCTGTCCTGTTATTTAAACCATAACTGGAAGGAAGAGACGGATTAATACCTTTCCCAACGGTATTTGCGCGTAAGTGAATGCAATGAATTCAACTGGCATTCGAAATCGGCTCCCCGTTTCTCGTTCCGAGCCGATATCCAATGCACCACAACGCACATTCTGCCAGTACTGTGAGAAAATGAAACGTATGTTTTTGGCGCACCAGTATAAATCCTCCATTTAGTTATTTTAGACACTAATGTTATAATATACGAAAGGTTTCAATGACCTGTTTTCGGCTTGTACTGGGTGCCACTTGTTATCCGCAGATGTATTCATATCCAGTTGATTCTACAATGAAATTTATGCTTTGCTTAAATCATAACATGTGTCTCTCACTATGCGTCATTCACGACTTCCACCAATGGAGTTCCCCTCTTGCTGTTACTCAACTGCTAACCATTTATATAACTTGGCCCTCAGCCAAACAGAAGTAGTAGGAGGTGACATCACAGCAGCAGTAAGAGCAGTCTTCGAATAACAATTTCAATTAACTGTCCAAGAATTTTAATAATCCAATAACAACTAAACGTGTGAATTCATTTCAGAAGCACAGTAATTATTTACAACCAATGTGTGAAAATATTTGTATACAAACGCTGAACTAAAGCGTATTGCCAATTCGTTTGTTACGAAGATAAAAAAAAAATAAATGTTTTAGATTTAAATAACGTTTTTCTGAGGAGTTTCATTAAGATTGCATACTGATATATCTCGACAGAGAAAATTATACCCATATATATTTGCACCATATGAATGTGTCATATTTTCATTGAGCGACCAAAAATGTTAATTGTTTATGGATCATTAGAAGCGTTTACTTTTAATTACATCAAATTCGATTGTGTGGTGATAGCGATCATATCGACGTGCATTTAAAAAAAATGTCAAAATTTTAAAACTAAAACAAGAAGTAAAAAAACAATATTTTTCAATATATAATTAGTTTACGAAAAATAAAAGTGCATTTTTGCAAGTTGAATTGATACGGTATTTCTGGATAATTTTTCGAACTAATTCAGTTGTTTTTTTTTTATCAAATCGCTGAATGAAAATTGTCCTTAACGGCCATTCTTCTAGATCTTTTTGCATGAGTGCAGGCGTTCCCCAGGGCTTTATCCTTGGACCAATGTCGTTGCTACTTTTCATGAACACCCTTCTTGATGTTATCAGTTTTCAACTCAGTAAAGAATGGCTTGTTAATTTTAATACCTCCAAAACGAAACTACTTTTATTATTCATCTGAGAGAACCTTCTTTTTTCCCTTAAATCAGCATGGCAGATGCTATCCTCCAGCTCTTGTCGGACTAACATTTTCCGCTGGCATTAAGTGGAAAGCTTATATTAAATCAAAGGCATGGTCTGCTTCAGGGAAGTTGGTTCACTGCTTCGTGCTAATAGTTTTTTCTCGCCAGAATCTATCTAACATATTTACAGTACTGTGCAAAAGTATTAGGACAAGAACTATTTTATCTTTTATGAGGCATCAAAATAAAGTTTAAAATCACACCTGTCCTAACACTTTTTCACACTACCTATAGTGTGCAAAAGTATTAAGACAGGGGTGGTTCTCCTAAAATCCTCACTGAAATTCAAATACAGGGTGAAAAGCCAAGTAAATTGCTAATAAATATTGATTATTTAAAACTAGGTGGAAAAGAAATGTATTAAAAAGAAGTTATATTTCATTTTTCCTATTTTCTATTAAATAAGTTATTTTGAAACTACTCATTATTCTATTATCCTTGGATATGACTGACTTTTTTCTTATTCCCCCCTCTCGAATTGATAAATCTAATGTTACCTCGCAAGACACACTTTGGGAACAAATACAAACTGCTTGGCAGGAGATACCATTAGATATATTGAAGAAGCTTGTGATGTCAATGCCTGACAGAATGAAGGCTGTAATCAAAGCAAAAGGCTATTATACTAAATATTAAATTTATTTTGTAACAAGTATTTTTCTTGTTAAAGCATTTGTTGAGTAAATCAAATAAAATTACTTTAATTAAATTCTTTATTTTCTGTCAATATGCCTCATAAAAGATAAAATAGTTCTTGTTCTAATATTTTTGCAAAGTACTGCATATGTCTACCATTCGTCCTTACTTTGAATATAGCTGAAACATTTGGTCTGTTGGTTTTGCTATATATTTAGAAATTCTTCATAAAATAAAAAGAAGAATCTGCAATGTTATTGATCTTGAACTGGCAACTCGCCTTCAGTCACTTTCTTATTCCTGTAATGTAGCTTCTTGTTGTCTTTTCCATAATTATTGATTAACTTTTCTCTGTGGTCTATAGACTTTATGAATTTCAGCGCAAAGTTTCATCATTTTACAGTTGAAGTATTTACATGTAACCGTAAGTTCTATGCTAACAGACTCTTCTATCGCGTTTGAGGTAGTTTCTTCGGGTTTATTACCCCCCCCCCATAATCAACGTAGATTTAAGGGCAATGTGAATCGCAATGAATCATTATTTTCTGTCTTTTTTAGTCTTGTTCTTTTATTGTTCACACTCAAGTTTGAGCTTGAGTTTTGTTTAATGGCACATCAACACCTCTGTGGATTGTTTAATGCCAAAAAGCTGAAATTTTGAGGTATTTTTTTAAATGTTCGGTTCTAGTGAGAAAGTCGATTTAGTCAGATTTTAATTAACTTTTTTTGTTTTTATTCTTTTTTATTTTAGAAAACTGAAAATGTCTTCTAGTTTTGTATTCAAAAATGTTTTGTTGGGAATAATTTTCTTTCCTTCAAAAATGTGTTATGATAATAATTTTTTTTTCAAAAATGTATTGTTGGTAATATTTTCCTTCAAAAATGTATGTTTTTCTATAAATCTTTATTTATATATATATATTTCTATAGAAGTGTATTTATATGTTTCCATAGTGTTTTCACCCCAGTTTGCGGGGGTTAACTATTTGCCCATAGCTGGGACCCTAACACGTGTTACCACTCCGGGTCAGGATGGAACAAGAGCAATTAAGAGGTGGTTCCATGCTTCTCACAATCTCCCAATCAGAGGCCTTGCTGCCGGATGCAGTTTACCGTCATGCCCAGGACCTGTCTGATTCTGTAATACTCATTAATCACTTGCGTTTTAGTCGTCTTATTGCTTTGCTTGGAGTGAAATGATTAAAATAAAACTTAAAAAACGTATTTGTGCAATTTATGGAGAGTAATTAAATATAAAACATTTTTTATGCTTTAGTTTTTGTAATCAATTCACTCTAAGCAATGAGATTAACGCCAATAAGATGAAAGGTGTTATTGAGAGTGAACAAGAGTGAAAAGATCTTTAGAAGGAGCTGGAAACCAAATCCTAAACAGGAAGCAAATGATAAACGTAAACTTATTTCCAAAAGGATGTTTAGGACTGGGTTACCGCTTCCTTTTAAAGTCTACTTCCCATCTTTTTTTTACTTTCTACATCAACCCGTGTATCTTGTTTTCCTTTTTAGCTACCTTTGCAACTGTCTTCACACCTGTGTTCACATCCTTCTCTTGCCCTTTCTCTGACACCCCATGTAACTGGTTCGTCTTTCTCTTCACTCTCCTCCTGTCTAAACTGACTCCAGTTCTTTCTACATCACCCTGTGTATCTTGTTCTTTTCCTTTCTCTCTACCTTTGCAACTGTCATCACACCTGTATTCCCATCCTTCTCTTGCTCCTTTCTCTGACACCCCATGTAACTGGTTCGTCTCTCTCTTCACTCTCCTCCTGTTTAAACTTTTATTCTCTTATGTAGCTCCTTGCAAATCAGTGACGGTACACCCTTGCTTGGGGTGAAACGATTATATATATATATATATATATATATATATATATATATATATATAGAGAGAGAGAGAGAGAGAGAGAGATAACAATATATAATTGTTTTATATATCAAGAACAATATTGGGAAAAATAAATGACAAAGTCGAACAATGTTTTCCTAGGGTGTGTTTCGTCATTTACTTCAATGACCTTATGAAAAAACAAGGTCCTACCCTTTTGCAGTTAAATCAACCAAATGCGGCGACAATTCAACTCCACTAGCTTCTTTTCTCGCACTTCCCGCCTGTGGAACTCCCTTCCATATACTTGATTTCCTGACGACTAAAACCTGCACGAATTTAAATGCAATGTCAATTTCCATTTCTTATCCACATGACTCCAGCCCTTTCTACATCACCCCCTGTATCTTGTTCTTTTTCTTTTTCTCTACTTTCGCAACTATCTTCACACCTGTGTTCCCATCCTTCTCTTGCCCTTTCTCTGACACCACCTGTAACTATTTCGTATTTCTCTTGACTCTCCTCCTAACTAAACTTTTACTCTCTTATGTAGCCCCATCGCATCAGGGGCGGTACTGCCTTGCTTGGGGTGAAATGATTAAAAAAGAAGAAGCCCTATACTGCTAATGTCTCTGTCTAAACTCTGAAATTGTATTCAATATTGATTTAGTTTTTCTTTATTCCAGAGTAGATAGGTTCGCTTATCGTCCGGTTCACACCCTTACCCGGTATTTTGTAAACAGGAATAGAGGCTTATTCCTTGTTTCCCGTTTAGGATTGGGCTAATTTTTTTTCTCCCTAATAATGGTGAATTGATTAAAGAAATAACAGCAGCTTCTATGGTCAGGAAGAAAGAGACAAGGACAAATATTTTGACGTATTATCTCAATAAGAGTCAGATTAGACCCCCAAATGGTATATTGCTGCCATTTCTTGGATGAAGTTGCTCAATCCCCCCCACCCAGCCCTTACATAAATATCAAGATCACTACTATATCATAGCAATAGGTTCCGATGTGCACCCCTCTTTACATTTGCCGTTAGAAACCTTTATAGTTCGGATTCACCATATTACGTCCAAGGTGTCGAATCACCCACGTTTCCTCCGTATTCCCAATTTTAAGGAGAAAGTTCCACTCAGACTGATTTTTCTTGACAACTGCTACTTTGAACATTACATTCTTAACAATTGGAGTCGATAGACTAAAATAATTGGAGCAGATAGACTAAACTAATTGGAGTAGATAGACTAAACTATCGCCCAGTTCACACTCCACCCTCGTCTATTGAACAGGTGAAGAGGCTCATCCCTTGTTCCCTGTTTAGGATGTGGTTTCCAGTTTTCTCTTTCCCAATCTTTCCACTCTTACGTAGTCTCCTGCACATTAGTGGCGTTACCGCCTTGCTCGGGGTGATATGATTAAAAAAAATATTGCTGCCCCCGTGAACACTACAATCGTCAGCCGCTATCTATCCTCCTCATCCTCGGGATTTTCACTTCGTTCTACCTCTTCTTGCATTCCTGTTATACATCTCATTCTTTAACTCTCTACTTTATATTGGATGAACTTTGGTAAAATAAAAAAATAATCAAAAGCATTTCAACTCTTTGGAGATAAATCTAATGCATATCCTCGGAAAGGAACAGACCCAAGAATTGCATTCCATCCATTCTAATTGTAGCAAAAATAACAAGGGTGAGACCAGCCACCTGCAAAAGGTGAAGGAATATCGAAATTCCGGGTCAGGTAGTGCTGAAAATCAGATACACTGATTCAATACTAGAAACAGATAAGCGACATAGAGAGCAACAGAAAGAAATGTATTAACTGATATACGTTATCTCCCCCGAAGCACGCAAAGCGAAATAAGAACAATTTATCTGTGTATGTTTAAAAAAAGAAAAAAAAAAGTTTTGATTCAAAATCACGATACGATATACCCCTGAAGAAATCTGTTACAACGGCTGAAACTTTATGAGCTAGACACCCAAAGTGAGTAAATGTGTTCAGATATAGCTTTACAGTTATGGGTTAAATATTAGGAATTGTATCCGAAAAAAATCAGTTGTTTTAAAAAAGACATGGAAAAAAGATGGTAATTGTTCTAAAAACCCAAAAGAGTTGATAAACCGTAAAAAATCAGTTATTCAATCTAACATGAATTATTTCTTTTATTTCAATTGTGTAGCTTAAATATTTACATTATTCGGACTATTGTTCTCATCTTTGTTGCCATTTGTACGACATTTCGACCGTTGTACGCTCCGGCCTTCTTCAGGGACTATCAACGGCCGAAACGTCGTACAAATGGCAACGAAGATAAGGACAATAGTTCGAATAATGTAAATACTTTAAATACTACCTCATCTCAGAAATATACACGAATAGAATGACCTATTATTAAACGTCGTACAAATGGCAACAAAGATGAGGATAGTAGTCCGAATAATGTAAATAATATAAATACTACCTCATCTCAGAAATATAGACAAATAGAATGATCTATTATTAAACGTCGTACAAATGGCAACAAAGATGAGGACAATAGTCCGAATAATGTAAATAATATAAATACTACCTCATCTCAGAAATATAGACAAATAGAATGATCTATTATTAAACGTCGTACAAATGGCAACAAAGATGAGGACAATAGTCCGAATAATGTAAATACTGTAAATACTACCTCATCTCAGAAATATAGACAAATAGAATGATCTATTATTAAACGTCGTACAAATGGCAACAAAGATGAGGATAGTAGTCCGAATAATGTAAATAATATAAATACTACCTCATCTCAGAAATATAGACAAACAGAATGATCTATTATTAAACGTTGTACAAGAAGATGGCATCCAAGATGAGGACAATCGTTCGAATAATGTAGATAATGTAAATACTACCTCATCTCAGAAATATAGACAAAGATGTGGCTTAATGTATCTAAATTTCTTAGTTATTATCAAGTATCATTGTGAGACATGTGTTTCTTTTCTTATTTCTCTTGCTTTGTCAACTCGCAGTAATAATCTTAGGTTGTTTCAGTTCATAGATTAAGCATTGTGATTTATTATTAATCTTTTTTTTTAATATTTCTCTTGCTTTTACACATCATAATCAGTTAAGTTCCGTACGTGATATACGCATTGGGCGATCATGTCTCAAAAGACTGGGCAGAACATTTTTCTGCAGAAGGTTGTCATTGATTTTTGCGGCAGACTGGTTGCCAGCCAAGGCTATAGAACCAAATCTGTCCTGTTATCTGACTCATAGCTAGCGGGAGAAAGATGATGTTATATGATAGTGTAGTAATTAGTTGGGGATCAGTTTGTTACTTCATAACAATATAAAATTGATCCCCCACTTTATGACCAGTAGAAGCAGTAATCATGATTTCAACTATTATATTCAGTCAGTCAGTTAAGTGCCATACGTGATACACCCTTTGGCAATCATGTCTCGAAAGAGACATGGCTGACTGTGCAGAAGATTATCTCACAGTAGGTTGCCATTGCTTTCTGCGGTAGACTGGCTGCCAGCCAAGGCTATAGAACCCAATCTGTCCTGTTATTTGACGCATAGCTAGACGGAGAAGAGATGTATTATATTATTACGTAGTAATTAGTGAGAGATCAGTTTATTAATCCATAACAAGAGAAAACCGATCCGCCAATTTATGACCAGTAGAAGCCTTGATCATGATACCAACTATTATATTCAGTCAGTCAGTTAAGTGCCGTATGTGATACACGCTTGGGCGATCATGTCTCGAAAGAGACATGACTGGCTGAGCAGAAGATTAACCCGTAGTAGGTTGCCATTAATTTCTGCGGTAGAAGGTTGCCAGCCAAGGCTATAGAACCCAAGCTGTTTTATTAATTAACCCGTAACTGGAGGGAAAAGACGGATTAATACCTTTCCCTGTGGTATATGTGCGTAAGTGATTGCAAATGATTCAACTGGAATTCGAACTCGGCTCCCCGATTTGTCGTTCCGAATCGATATCCACTACGCACATCCAATAATAGTCATAAATTCTGTAAATTACTTAGATGAAGCCTTTTTCAATTACTCATTTATGACTTGAGTTTCTTTTAATTGCAACGTATTATTTGGGCGATCATGTCTCGAAAAAGACATGACTGACTGGGCAGAAGATTATCCCGCAGTTGATTACCATTGATTTTTGTACCACCACTGAAGTTAAGCAACGTCGGACATGGTAAGTACATAGATGGGTGACCAGGTGCTGTACGCTTGGATGTTCGTGTGGAATAATTGATAACAGTTTAGAATTGGAAATCGGACAGCCGAGTTCCAAGTCCAGTCGGGTTTGCTATATTTATGCAAATACGTTTTGGACTTTGGTATAAATTCACCACGTCTCCCTATCTAACAAAAGTGGCATCACACATGAAATGAGAATGATATACACCAGTGGTCGAAAAAAAAGGCTTGGCTCGAAATTCCTAGCACCTGAAGAAGGCCGGATCGTACAACGGCTGAAACGTCGAAAAGCAATAAAGATGAAGACAACAGTCCAAACAGTGTAAATAATGATTAATGTTTCTCACATTCAAAGCAACTAAGTGCAATACACATACTAAAACGTCCCTGTAACATCTCTGAATTCATATTATACCAGCAGTATAGCCCGGCGTTGCTCGGGTGTAATGAAAGCTTTAAAATTAATCCATGGCCCTGGAGCTCAGACTCAGCCTAAAGAATATATGAAATAATAAAATAATTCCGACAATTTACCAATCGCACTTAGTATATATATATATATATATATATATATATACACACTCCTGATCAAAATTTTAAGACCACTTAAAAATCTTTAAAAAGAAATATTTTTTTACGGTTAGATTTTAAACTCCTTCCACTTAAGGTTACCAATACTACAATCTAAAACGTTATGGATACAAAAAGCTACATTCCAAACATTTTATTTTGAAAATATTTAATTTTATAAAATGAGGCGATCATGATCAAAATTATAAGACCAGAGACAAAAATTCTACGAAATTGTACAAAAAGTGTATGAGAAGTGTATGAAAACATTCAACAACCAAATTTAATAATGAGTTCTACCTCCACTGCTTTTGATGACTTCAAAATTTCTGTCGGGCATGCTAGAAATAAGCGTTTCTATTAAGGTGCGGGGTATGTTGCTCCAGCTTCTGACGATGGCTTCTCGAAGTTCATTTTTTGTTGAATATTGTTTGCCATTTCGAAAAACATCTCTTATCATCCATCCTCAAACATTTTCAATTGGGTTCAAGTCTGGTGAGCATGCAGGATGTCCCAAGAGATGGATCCCATTTTCTTGTAGAAAGGTCAAGGTCCGTCTTGCAGCGTGGATTACAGCATTATTCTGTTGGAATAACCATCCATCCACACACAAACGATAGCCCTCCATCATCAATGATGCTTTTGTAGCATGCTAACATAACCAGCCGCTGTTTGACAACCCTGCACCACCTGGAGCTCCATCGTCCATTCTGTAAGAAAAGGCACCCCATAGCATTAGGGACCCTCCACCACAATGACGTGTGGAGAAAATTTCAGGAGGCATATTTTTGTTATGCCAATATCGTTGGAAGCCATCAGGACCATCTAGATTGAATTTTTTCTCATCAGAAAACAGTATAGCCCGGCGTTGTTCGGGTGTAATGAAAGCTTTAAAATTAATCCATGGTCCTGGAGCTCAGACTGTTTGGACGTTGCCACGAAAGACTAAAAAGCAATAGTTGCTTCCAGTTAAAGCGAAACCGTAGACTGAAAGAAAAATGAATGGATGTAAGTCAAATTTTGATTTCCTGGTATCGATATCAAATAAGTTTTTTCGTCGTAAACTGAATTTTGAAGGCTAAATAAGTCCTCTGAGTAAATGGTATCATGGCTGAGACTAAGAACTACAATTATACCTACTTAGAGCTAAACCAGAAGCCAGAACTAAAATAAAAGGGCTGAGAAATGGATTTTGATCAGACCCGGTAGGATATCGGGGTATCGATTTCCAATATCGGAGTCAAATAAGTCATCCAAGGCTAGAACTGCAACCTTGAAACTTCTGAATATCGTTTCTTATGTCTTTGTCTATGAGTTTATCAAATTTGATTAAAATCAGACCACTCCTTCTATAATCCGATTTTTTCGATTATCAATTTTCGATATTTATCGAGGGTACCTCGACACAAAACCTAGCTAAGAACACTCGCAGACGCTTAGAGTACAACTGTGTACATTTTCAAGAAAATCGGTTCAGCCATTTCGGAGTCTATAGGTAACGGATACACACACACACACACACACACACACACACACACACACAATAGACACCTCCTAACACACTAACCTGCTCCCATTCTATCAAACACTCTTCCCATCTGCCCGACACTCATCCTCGCTATCCTTACTCATCTATCACCTTTCTCCAGACATTCCCTAT
>JBBBDQ010000705.1:960000-1052500 GCA_037127315.1 Ascarosepion bandense | reverse complement strand
TGGGAAAACATGGATTGGGAAAACATGGATTGGGAAAACTGAAACGAAGCGAAAACGTTGCGAAAGGATAATAGAAACTGGGAAAGGATATTGAAAATGAAGTCGAAGTGGGGAAAAGAAAAAGTTTTCGGCTGCTTGTGTCAGTGCGTGCGGGCGTCTATGTACACTACCGGCCATAATTATTAGGCCACCCCACTTTTTTAAAAGAACTGATGTATTTCATATTATGATTAGTGTTTATTGGCAAATGAAAATAGAATGGTTCTTTTGTTATTATTACTTTGCCAAATTTTCCAAGGCAAATAGCGACAATTTAGCCATCGCATCCTGTAGATTTGCTATATGTAAATATATTACGGAAATTAACTTGGTTATAAACAACCGACAATTTCAAATGATTTGTTTGAACGTTATTTTTGGTCGATACTCATATTTAAGTAGATATTCTGTTTTTAATTAAACATTATTATATTTTTATATCTACTGGCCTGATTATTTACGATAATTTTTTTATTACGAAAATGTGTGTCATTCGGCTGGATTCGAACCTGCGACCCCTATCCACATAGGGGAAGCTACCATTTGGCCATCTGGCAACGTCTGGCAACGTCTGGCAACGTCTGGCAACGTCTTGCAACGTCTTAGACCTCTCGACCACGAATGACCTCCAGTCTAAGCAAGGTTTTAATCAAGCTTATATAAGCTTATATATCTACTTGAATATGAGTATCGATCAAAAATAATGTTCAAACAAACCAAACCATTTCATATATATATATATATATATATATATATATGTCGAGGCAGCAAGTAATTTTCTAAACATATTCTATTAAATATAAGAGACAATGAATGTCTATTATGTTTAATCATGAGCCGTTCTAAACGTCGTATTTTTGCTTTAATTTCAGTTGAAAATAAAGACAAAAATTCTCCAACATTTGGATAATTATTTACTGGTTTTCTTCTAAGCTTTCGGCTCACATGAGCCATCTTCAGAGAGGTAGTTTAAACTGAAATATTATAAAATCCACCATCACCTACGATTTTATTTTGTGTTGACATAAAACTCCGCTTGGCAACGGCAATAGTTACCAAAAATAATAAACGCAGTTCTTAAGTTTGCGATGCGGTTTTATGACGTCACACCGCGGGATAGCGCGAAATGACAACAAAACCATGTAGTCAAATGCAATGTAATATGTTATTTCCTGTTTTAAAGTTGATTTTATTGAGTGTTGGTTGTTTTGCTTTGATGTACATGGCCTCCAATATCTGCAGGTTCCTCTTACTGTGTGTATGAGTAAGGATCACCGTATTGTTGACCAAAATCTGTCTGATATTACCTACATGTTTATGTTTTTCAGAGAAATGTTGTTTAATAGTACTCTGATCAGAAAGATGACATGTAAGTCTACGGGAGAGCGTGGTTGTAGTAAAACCAATATATGTACTAGGTTTTTGATTAGTATCAGAGATGCAATCTATGAATGGGCATGTAAATTGGTAAACTACATTGGTTTTTTGTAAAGAATTTAGTTTAGTGCTTGTTGGGTTATTATAGACTATGAGGTCAATAGTTTTAAACTTTTTATAATATATAATGAGTTTAATTTGATTATTACTTTCGACTGGTTTAACATTTCTACGTATTATGTTTTTGAGAGTTTTTTCATCTTGTTTATAATTATTATGTATTTGGTTGCAATAGTATAAGTTAATAGTGTTATGTTTATTTTGATGTAAACCATTATTATTAATATTATCATTATTGTTAGAGCTATTGTTAATTTTGTTGAGATACATTTTAATTTGTTGATCAATAACGGAGTTAGGAAATCCATTATTGACTAGTGTTTGCTTAATGTTGTGTAATTCTTTATAAAATATAGATTTGGAAGAAGATATCATTTGTGTGCGATGAAGTAAGGTTTTTTATAACAGCTAACTTATATCGTTGGGGGCATTCACTATTATAATTAAGAAGACACGAATTTATGCTAGTTGGTTTCCTATATAGAGAAGTAGTAAATTTATGTGTGCTAGAATCAATGAATACATCAAGGAATGGGAGTTTGTTATTAATATTAAGTTCTAATGTAAATTTGAGGACGGAGTGACTTTCAAATTTGTTTTTAAGATATTTAATTTGATCGATATTCTTAGCTAAAACAAAGATGTCATCTATGTATCTTACATATATAGAGGGTTTATTGTTGTCATTAATTATTTTATTTTCTAGATTTGCCATATAATAATTAGAAAAGAGGGGAGCTAAAGGAGATCCCATCGCAATACCATCTATTTGTGTATAAATATTGCCTCAGGGATCGTGAAAGGGTACTTGTGTGGTGCATGCTAGTAATAGTTTTTTTAATATAGTGGGTTTAATATTGATTGATGGGAGAGTAGCATGGTTGTATACATCACGGATAATGATGTCAATTGTTTCATGGACGGGAACATTTGTGAATAAGTTTTGGACATCCAAAGATGCAATCATTTGATTATAAGGTTTTATGGAATGGAGAATCTATAAAAATTCGTCCGTGGAGTTAAAACTACCTCTCTGAAGATGGCTCATGTGAGCCGAAAGCTTAGAAGAAAACCAATAAATAATTATCCAATTGTTGGAGAATTTTTGTCTTTATTTTCAACTGAAATTAAAGCCAAAAAATACGACGTTTAGAACGGCTCATGATTAAACATAATAGACATTCATTGTCTCTTATATTTAATAGAATATGTTTAGAAAATATATATATATATATATATATATATATATATATATATATATTCACGCTACGGGCCATGATTATTAGGCCAACCCAGTTTTTTTTAAAGAAATGATGTATTTCATACTATTTTTAAATGGATAATTCTAAATGAAAATAAAATGTTTATTTTGTTATTATTCCGTTATTTAAGTGCCATATCTGATACACGCTTTGGGCGATCATGTCTCGAAAGTAGGTTGCCATTGCTTTCTGCGGTAGACTAATTGACAACCAAGACTGTAGAACCCAATCTGTCTTATTATTTAACCCATAACAGTAGGGAAGAGACCTTTCCCATGGGTATTTGTGCATAAGTGAATATAAGGAATTCAACTGGAATTCGAACTCGGCTCATCGATTTGTCGTTCCGAGCCGATATCCACAATGCACGTGACAAGGCAAGGAAGCAATAATGAACTCGTCCGAATCGCCCTAAATTTTCTTCATTCTTTCATTGATGAAAATGCAATATAGGTAATTATTAAATATTTATAAATTCATTTGATGCACATGTTATTGTGCAATATTAGCAAAAGAACCAATCTATTTTCATTTACAATTATTCATTTGGCAATAAATACTGAAAAATAATATGAAATGGATAATTTTTTTAAACACTTGGGTGGCCTAATCATTATGCCCGGTAGTGTATGCAAATGTATATTTTTGAATGAGTGTGTGTGTATGTGTAAGAAAGAGAGAGAGAAAAAGAAAAAAATAAGAGAGAAAAAGAGAAAGAATGTGAGTACCATGAAATATGATATTGCACCCATTCACCTTCTACGTATTTACATACGGGACATACACGCGTATCTATTGCAAAAAAATGATTTAAAAGTAAGTTCAGAGCTTAACAAAATGTTACACTTCCCAGCATGCTTTGTTTACAAGTTCTTTTTTCGATTCCATCATTTCTTTTAAACTGTACTTTTTTTTAATCGTATCACCCCGAGCAAGGCGGTAACACCACTGATGTGCAGGGGGCTACATAAGAGTAAAAAGATTAGATTGAAGAGAGTGAAGAGAAAAACGAACCTGTTAGAAAGGAGCAAGAGAAGGATGGGAATACAGGTGTGATGACACTACATAAGAGTAAAAAAGATTAAGTAGAAGAGAGGGAAGAGAAAGACGAACCAGTTAGAAAGGAGCAAGAGAAGGATGGGAATACAGGTGTGATGACACTACATAAGAGTAAAAAAGATTAAGTAGAAGAGAGGGAAGAGAAAGACGAACCAGTTAGAAAGGAGCAAGAGAAGGATGGGAATACAGGTGTGATGACAGTTGCAAAGGTTGAGAGAAAGGAAAGGATAAACAGGGTGGTGAAGAAAGAACTAGAGTCAAGTAGTTAAAAGATGGGTATTGACATTGCATGTAAATTCCTGGAGGTTGTAACCGTCAGAAAAGCAAGAATATGGAAGCGAGTTCCACAGGCGGGAAGTGCGAGAAAAGAAGCTGCAGGAGTAGAATTGTCGTTTGCATTTGGTTGATCTAACTGTGAATAGGTGAAACCCAGTTGCCAGTCTGGTTGCACGAGTAAACACCTGTTGCGGAGGCACCAGTGACTTAAGTTCGTTGGAGCAGGAGCCATGAAAGTTTTTATAGAACAGACAAATGGAAGCCACATCCCGTCGGTCGGTAAGTGGCTGGAGTCGATCCGCCAAGTCGGTACCTATCACATTACTGATTTTCCTTTGGAGCCTGTCAAGAACACCGAGATAAACAGTAGGTGCGCCTAACCATATATGACAGCAGTACTACATGCACTGACGAATGGTTGATGTGTATATATGCAGGATGGATTCAGGTAGGAAAAATATCCTGGCCCAAAACAGTGACCCAACCTTCCTAGCAGTGTATTTAGCTATTGATATAGTGGTTCCACTTGAGATCAGAAGAGAAGGGTGAGGCCGAGGTGGCGCAGTGTATTGCTCTCTTGGTCTCCCTGAGACTTATGCTTATTCTCATTTTCCCATTACCTCACTCTCTTTCACTCGAACGCATTTTTAGTATTTCCCATCTCTCTTTTCATAATTCTTCTCTTTTTCATTCGTTCTTTCTTTTCTTCTTTCATTTTCTTTCCACCCTTAAACTTTTCCCATATCTTTCACTCTTGTTATTTTTACTTTACTTTTTTGTATTTTTTTTACTTTATACAATCTTCTCATGTCTCTTTTCCATTCTCGGTTTCAGTCTGTAATTTTCTTTCAGGTTTCCGGCTATATTACATGAAAACACCGGTTCTCGAACGATTACTGACGTTAAACAACGTCGAACCTGATCGGTACGTAGATGGGTAACCGCAAGTGCTGTAGGGTCGGCTCTGTAGGCGTGCCATCGATAACCTCTCGGAGTTTCAGTCGTGTTCATTATAGTCAATCTGTCAACGTGGCTCCAGCAGTTCAATGCCCTTTGCGGTAGAACGCAAAGAAGTCCGTGACGGCTTTGCGCAAGTCTGCTTCATTGGTAAAGGATTTCCCACAAAGATGATTATCCAGGGAGTGGAAGAGGTGGTAATCGGATGGCGCAAGGTCAGGTGAATAAGGTGGATGGCACAAAGTCTCTCACCCAAGTTGCTGTATAGTATCCCTGACCACTTGTGCGACATGCGGCCTGGCGTTGTCATGGAGAAAAAGCACACCTTTGCGATTCAAAAGTGTTGGCTTCTTCTGGCGCAATGCCTGTTGCACACGTTTCAGTTGCTGCGAGTATAGGTCTCCAGTGACTGTTTGTCCCGTTGGTAGCAGTTCATAATGAACCACTTGACAACCTGTCCACTAAACACAAAGCATAATCTTGCGTGGGTAAATAGGCGGTCTTGCGGTGTGAGAGACAGCATCCTGAAGAGACAACTAATGTCTTGAACGCTTAGGAGTTTCTTACAGAACCCACTTTTCATCACTGGTAAGCACTTGATTGAATAAGCAGGTACGGTGGCGAGAAAGCAGTGATACGCAGGCTGCCACTCGTTGTCCCTTGTGGACCTACAACAGCGTTTGCGGAACCCACTTGCTCAGTTTGTACGTCTTACTTAGGCGGTGCATGTGAAGTCTAAATGTTTCATCGGAAAGTTTGAATTGTCTTGCAAGTTCACCACACGTTAGACTACTGTCCTCTTCAATGGCCACCTTCAGGACTCCGTCATTCAAGACCTGTGGTCGTCCATTGCGAGGCTCATCATGGAGAGACAAATCTCCCAACTGGAATTTTCGAAACCAACGCCTTGTAGTACGTTTATCCACAGCACTATCTCCAAACGCTTGACATATGTGGCGACTTGATGCAGCTGCTGATAAGCCCACTTTGAAGTCGTAAAGCAAGCAGCCCCGAACGAGATCTCTAGACATTTCTAACCTTCTCACTTGTCCGGCTTATAACTGATGGCCGGGGTTGGTGCACCCGTTTTGGAAATGGTATAAATCATCATCTTCACTCACAGCTATAATTTATTTAAAATGACTTGTATTAATAAATCTTCATTATCATTTTTTAATCATTTCATCCCAAGCAAGGCTGAACTGACACTGGTTCGCAGGGGGTTACAGAAAAGATGAGTGTTGAGAAAGAGGAACAGATTACAGGGGAGTCAGAGAATGATTAAGAAAAGTATGAGAATACAAGTGTGAGGGGGGCTTCATCACAGTAGAGTGTAAAGAAAGAACATGATACAAGGGTTGTCATGGAAATGACGTGAGTCAAGAAAATAAGAGATGGCAATTGACATTGCATTTAAATTCTTGGAGATTGTAGCTTTCAGGAAAGCAAGTATTCGAAAGAGAATTCCACAGGCTGGAAGTGCGAGAAAAGAAGCTTTTAGAGTAGAAGTTACGGTTACATTTGATTGGTTTCTCTGTAAAAAAAAAAAAAAATATCTCTAAAAAAAATTTTACAATCTAAAAATATTTTCCGACTTTAAATAACCTACAAAAGCTAGATAAGCCAAGACTACATGAATTTAAGCTAATAGATTGACAACTAGGTCTTACTGTTTTAATGCTGAACTAACTTGAGGCAACCGACACCTCTATTCAAACAGTTTCTTTACTCGCACTTTCCATCTGTGAAACTCCCTTCCGATGTCTTCTTTCCCTGTCACCTATAATTTTCAAAGATTTAAATGTAACTTCAACCGCAATCTTCTGTCTTCTTGAATTCTGACACCATATCATTCTTTCTTCACTCCGCTTCAATTCTCATTCATTTTCACTCCATTACGTCTTAGTGGACGTTGTTGCCTTGCTTGGAGTGAGACGATAAAAAAATCAAGATATTCTAGTTTTCCCTCTTTCAAGCACGCATTTACTATCCTTTCTAAAATTATTCCTCATTTCAATATTATTAGATTCACCATCACCAACAACAACAACACCACCACCACCACCACCTCCGCCTCCTTCTCTTCTTCTTCTTCTTCTTCTTCTTCTTCTTCTTCTTCTTCTTCGCGTTTCTTCAATTACCTTCATCCTTTCTGTCAAGTTCTTTGAAATACATCGATATCTTCTTCTTCTACGTGTGGCGTTCCTTGGGGACGCTGGCAATAGTGGCTCTCCACAGTTTCCTATCCTTTGTAGCTCTTAATAATTTCTCTTTTTAGCATCTCATCTAAACTCTGCCTCTGCCATCTATTCACTCAAGTTTGCCAGTTTCCAATTGCCATTGCTTAACTCGTAACTCACCATGTAAAAAGATGTTAACAATTTTCACTGTTTCTTGTTGTAATTCTTCTTCAACGCCATTTATCCTGGTCATGGGCAAATTCGTATCCCTCCTTCCCACCCCGCCCAATCCGTACGCACTTTCATTGCAAATGAATATAAATCGCTTTTAACAACCAGTCTATTCAGATTATATTCCAAGATGCTTTCCGTACGCGTCTTTATTAAATATGAATGAAAATCTCTGACAAACCGAAAGCTTTATAGACGTAAAAGTGAAGGTCAATTGCAGCTGAAATCCATTTATTTATTATATTAAAAGGTACTATACTTTAAAATAACCATCTTTTCTGTAATACAAGGTAACCAAAAAAGTTCTGTTCATTTAAAAAAAACCGCTTCACAGTATATGTAACTTATATTTAGTTTTCGAAGTAATCGCCATCGGCATCCAGCACCTTCTGCCAACGTGTCTTCAGCTGTTCAATGCCCTTGCGGAAGAACTCGGGGTGGGGTGGGGGTTGACGCAAAGAAGTCCGTGACGGCTTTGCATAAGTCTGTTTCATTAGAAATAGGATTTCTCACGAAGATGATTATCCAGGGAGTTGAAGAGGTGGTAATCGGATGGCGCAAGGTCAGGTGAATAAGGAGGATGGCACAAAGTCTCCCACCCAAGTTGCTGTATGGTATCCCTGACCACTCACGCGACATGCGGCCTGGCGTTGTCATGGAGGGAAAGCAAACCTTTTTGATTAACCAGTGCTGGCTACTTCTGGCGTAATGCTTATTGCACACGTTTCAACAGCTGCAAGTATAAGTCTCCAGTGACCGTTTGGCCCATTGGTCGCAGTTCATAATGAACCACTTGACGACCTGTCCACCAGACACAAAGCATAATCTTGCGTGGGTGCATAGGCAATCTTGCGGTGTGAGTGACAGCATCCTGAGGAGACAGCCAATGTCTGGAGCGCTTGAGAGTTTTGTACAGAACCCACTTTTCATCACTGGTAAGTACTTGATTGAATAAGCAGGTACGGTGGCGAGAAAGCAGTGATACGCAGGCTGCCACTCGTTGTCCCTTGTGGACCTACAACAGCGTTCGCGGAACCCACTTGCTCAGTTTGTACGTCTTACCTAGGCAGTGCAGGTGAAGTCTAACTGTTTGATCGAAAACGTTCAACTATCTTGCAAGTTCACCACACGTCTACCGTCCTCTTCAATAGCCGCCTTCAGGACTCCCTCATTCAAAACATGTGGTCGTCCACTGCGAGAGTCAAATCTCCCGACTTGAATTTTCGAAACCAACGCCTTGCAGTACGTTCATCCACAGCACCATCCCGAAACGCTTGACATATGCGGCGACTTGATGCAGCTGCTGATAAGCCCACTTTGAAGTCGTAAAGCAAGCAGCCCCGAATGAGATCTCTAGACACTTTTATCCTTCTCACAGCTGTCCGGCTTATAACTGAAGGCCTGGCACGGTGCGCGTGTTTTTCTATAACGTCTGATGTTCCTACTTCCGGCTGTCCAAATTTGAAAACAATTGCTACACGCATTTCCTATATATTTCAACATCATTCAATGAGTAATCAAAAAACGGACAGAACTTTTTTGGTTACCTTGTATAAATCCCATTGTAGCTTTATCGATCACACTAGCTGGTCTCCTTTGGTTTTAGGCGGTATTAATTGACATCAAAAAGCTTCTTCCCAAGAGACGCTACTTTGTGGAACAGGATCCCGCATGGATGCTCTACAGAATACTATAATCGTTACATGTTCTCCATTTCATCGTAATCTACACGTCCTACGATTATATCACACACCTGATTCATTGAGTGTCTCTTGGGACCTTTTTTTTTATGGACTTCAGTAGAATACTTCCATCATTTCACCAAAAGAATATCTCATTATTAAGTAGGGTAGATCAGGTTGTTAATACTTTTTACTATTTTTTGTACATGTGACAGTAATGTGAATTGCATAAATAAAAATTCTAGATTATTCATGCAAAATATAACCAGAACAATTGCAAAAACAATTCCATCGTTTTTTGACGATAATCTTTGTAATGTAATCGGAGTAAATAACATCTATCGTCCGGTTTACATTACTTACCAGTTTTTGAAGAGGATTGTGGGCTTATTCATTACTTCCTGTTTAGGATTTGATTTCCGGTTCCTTCTAAAGTATTATCATTCTTATTTCCTCTTGCGTCTTAGTGTCTTTATCGCCTTGCTTGGGGTGAATTGATTAAAAAAAAACGTGTAAGAACTCCGAGAAAACTTCAATAAGCTTCCACAATTTGACAATAATCCTAAAACTACTAATGGAATCATCTTAATCTGTGAAACGACTCGACTTCAGTCATCGAAGAATCGTATGATCGTAAATCAAAAATTATTTTTTCAGTGTGGGTATTTACAGTCAAGCTATACACCATCCAACTGTGAAACCAAAATATACTTATTGACAAAAAAAAAATGAATTTATCAAATGACATGCGTGGGAATGACAGACAACGGCGAGAGTTTAACAAGAAAGGAAAAATAAAAGACGTGCAGATCAATAAATTAATAAATTTTAAGTAATTACTGGAGATCGAGTGCGAAAATATTGAAACAAAGTGAACGGAAATTGGAAAATGTGTACTGTAGTAGTGTAAATCAATTCAAAAAATTAAAGGTATAAACAAATAAATATTAAAGCAAAGCTGATATATTTTTAATTAATTATTCAACGAAGAAATCGATATACTTTTAAAAGGGCTACGATTTTAAAAAGAGCTAAGATATCTTTTGATATTTATGAAATACTAAGACTAGGACAAAAGATATTAAAAATGATCTATTTAAGATCAAAAAGAGGGAATATATTTTGAAAATCTCTTGTAGATTAAAAATGATCGAAGATATTTTTAGAAAATATTCAAATGCCAAAAAAGAGCTAAAATATTGAAATACTTAAAGATAGTAAAAATATGGTATTGTAAAATGTGCTAGATATTTAGAGACGTTAAGATAGAGCTAATAGTCAGTCAGTTAAGTGCCATGAGCGATACACGCTTTGGGCGATCATGTCTCGAAAGAGACATGACTGACTGGGAAGAAGATTATCCCGCAGTAGGTTGCCATTGATTTCTGCGGTAGACTGGTTACTAGCCAAGGCTATAGAACCCAATCTGTCCTGTTATCTAACCCATAACTATTATAACATTATGCAGTAATTAGTGGGGGATCAGTTTATTACTTCATAACAATATAAAAGAGATTGCCATTGATTTCTGCGGTAGACTGGTTGCCAACGAAGGCTACAGAACCCAATCTGTCCTGTTATTTGACCCATAGCTGGAGGAAAGAGACGGATTAATACCTTTCCAAAGGGTATTTGTGCGTAAGTGAATGCAAGGAATCTCAACTGGAATTCGAACTCGGTTCCCCGATTTCTCTTTCAGAGCCGATATCCACTGCGCCACAAGGGCACATCCAGAGCTAATAGATCTTTACTAAATCGCTGAAAAAAAAAACAGCATTGTATATAGAAAAAAGGCCCCAAACTTAATAAAAACGAACCTTTTACATCAAAATATTTATGTTATTAAGAGAAAAAATCAAAGTATTTTATTATTATTTTTTTAAAATGTTTAATTCTTTCTAACACATTCAAAACTTTGGTAAAAAGATTTTGTTTTAATTTTTTTAGCGGGTAGCCAAATCGTTACGAGAGTTTCAATAGAAAATTTAATATTAGGTAATTCTTTTTTTTTTCGGTGAGAAACAAATTTTTTAGGAAATTCTTTCAAACATCAAATAATTGTCGGGTTTTAATGAAACTTTCAGGACTTATTCACAAATGAATTAAATTATTTTTCAAATTATCATTTAAAAAAAATCTTGGTGAAAATATTTTTACATTTTTATTCCCCACTCCTCCACTTAAATTCATGAAATTTTAAGAAATTAAAATTTGTTGGGAAAATTGGTTTTATTAGTTAAAGTCAAGAATCATTGGGGAATGTAAATCATCTATTATTTTTTCAAGCATTTTTGCCCTTATTTCCGAAAATCTGCTCCCAACAGTAAAATAAAAATGCAATAAAACCATGACATTATTTAATTAGATAGGCTTTTAAGTGCTTTAATAAATAATATATATTAAGGACATTATGATGTGAAAAAATCTTTCGATTATTAATGAAATTTTTTAAAAAATTTTTTTCGTTTTTTTTAATTATAATAATTTACAAAGTTTCAGGTTTTTTTTTAAATATTTCAAGAATTTGTTGGCATCAGGTTATTAAGTTATTAAAGGAAGACTACATTTACTAATCAAGAATAGAAAGTTTAATAGAAATTGTCGTGTCTCCTTATTTTTAAAATAATTGTTTTTAAATTTTGTGTTTATTTGAAGTTTTTTGCTTGTTTTTTGTTGTTGTTGTATTTTTTATATAGTAATTTCTATGTGTACATTGAAAGGTCAATTTTTTCACGGTTTTTTCCACTTACAGGAAAAAAATTTGATAATTTTGTCAATTTGATAATTTTGTCAATTCCGGCCGCCATACACTTATTTTATCTCGCATTTTTCTGGCTGTCATTACATGCCAAACATACGGGAAAAAGTCAGAAAGATCAACAAACTGCGTTTAAGAAATAGTTTTATTCTAAATTTCATGCTATAAATAAGTAATCCTTGTGTACATTAGAGTAATTCAACTTTAAATTTGTTAATTTTTTAGAAATAACGTGTGACAGATGTATATTTTATTTTTGCAAGATTTTTAAAACCGAGAATAGCTTTTGTTTACAGATGTGTAAAATGGCCAAAATTTGAAAAATTGAATTTGAATAAATTGAATAAATTCTCAAATTGTATATTCGAATCAATATAATTTCTGTTTGAAATACACAAAAGCATTTTGCTTACTGTAAATAGTAAATTTGATAATTTAGCTTTTAATTAAAACTAAAATAAAAGTTTCAAGAAACATTTTTATTTATTTTTTTTTTGTTAAAAGTCAATTTAGGTATCGAAAATGAGTGGATGGACCCAAGCTAATATATTAAAAAATAATAGATAATATATTTAAGTTCATATACCTCAGTGATTGTAATAAAGGGTTCTGTTCCTAATTCCTAGCACCTGAAGAAGGCCGGAGCTTACTACGACCGAAATGTCGTACAGATGGCAAGAAAGATGGGGACAATAGTCCGAATAATGTAAATACTGTCAATACCCCAGTGAGTGTAATAAAGGCGTTCTGTACGAAATTCCGAACACCCGATGAAGGCCGGAGCGTACTACGTTCGACACGTCGTACAAACGGCAACAAAGATGAGGACAATAGCCCGAATAATGTAAATACTGTAAAAGATCTAAGTTATTAAAAAATAGTTAAGTTACTTTTAGAAAAATCTCAGATGTATTTAAAGAGCTAAAATATGCCAGAAATGAGATATAGAAATCGCTATGTTATTTTTAAAAAAGAGTTAAAGCCAGCAAAAAAATTGATTCCTTAAAAAATAAAGCAAACTTACTCTTTTTCATGGAAACATTTTTTAAAAGGTTTAAATTATTTGGCAAACGATAAAACCCTTACTTACTGCTGATGGTTTAGAGTTCACAGGGTTAGAATTGGGTTTGCGTCAAAAATCTGGGTAACAAAAATTAACTATCGCCCGGTTCACACTCCACCCACGTCTTTTGAACAGGTGAAGAGGCTCATCCTTTGTTTCCTGTTTAAGATATAGTTCCCGGCTTTTTCTTTCTTTTTTCTTTTCTTTTTTCCAATCTTCTTCCACTTTGTTTTCTTTTCTCTTTTTTTGTTCTCAATTGGAGTAGATAGACTTAACTATCGCCCGGTTCACACTCCACCCACGTCTTTTGAACAGGTGAAGAGGCTCATCCATTGTTTTCCTGTTTAGGATGTGGTTACCAGTTTTTTCTTTCTTTTTTTCTTTTTTTTCCCAATCTTCTTTCACTTTTTTTTCTTTTCTCTTTTTTTGTTCTCAATTGGAGCAGATATACTTAACTATCGCCCGGTTCACACTCCACCCACGTCTTTTGAACAGGTGAAGAGGCTCATCCCTTGTTTCCTGTTTAGGATGTTGTTCCTGGCTTTTTCTGTCTTTTTTCTTTTCTTTTTCCCAATCTTCTTTCACTTTTTTTTCTTTTCTCTTTTTTTGTTCTCAATTGGAGTAGATAGACTTAACTATCGCCCGGTTCACACTCCACCCACGTCTTTTGAACAGGTAAAGAGGCTCACCCCTTGTTTCCAGTTTAGGATGTGGTTCCTGGCTTTTTCTTTTTCTTTTTTCTTTTCTTTTTCACAATCTTCTTTCACTTTTTCTTCTTTTCTCTTTTCTTATTCTCAATTGGAGTAGATAGACTTAACTATCGCCCGGTTCACACTCCACCCACGTCTTTTGAACAGGTTGAAGAGGCTCATCCCTTGTTTCCTGTTTAGGATGTGGTTCCCGGCTTTCTTTTTTTCCTATCATTCTACTCTTCAGTAGCCCTATGCGCATCAGTGGCGTCACCGCCTTGCTTGGGGTGATATGATTTAAAAAAAAAAAAAGAAAAAAAGTTGAGATAATAAAAGAGATCTCATCTAATAAAAATAAACATGAGATTAAAAGAAAGCGGTAAGATTTTTAAAGATATTTCTATGTTCTATGATTTGACAAAGGTAAAAAATTAAAATAGAGGATATAAAAAATATCAAATGCTTTTTTTTAAAAAAAGACTTCTTCTATGTACCTTGTCCCTTCAGGACGTAGGCGATCATAGCTTTCCACGTTTCCCTATCCCTGGAAACTCTGAGCACGCCTTCTCCTGTTACACCATGCAATCTTCGTTCCGTCATCCACCTGATTAGGTCCTTCAAATATGTTATCCGTTGCTTTCCCCTGTCTCTTTTTCCCTCTATCTGGCCTGTTAGTATCAGATTCTCCAAGCCCTCCTTCTTCATTGCGTGTACCAGGAACTTCAGTTGTCTCTTCCTGATGCTCAGTATTAATTTCCTTTTTGCTTCCATCATTTCCAAGACCTCATCATTGCTCACATGCTCGATCCATGATATTCGCACCATCCTTCTGTAGAACCACATTTCAGTTGCTTCAAGTTTTTCCTTCATCTTTGATGATATTGTCCAACATTCACTGCCATATTGAAGAACTGACACCACATAGCAATCCAGTACTCTCTTCTTTGTTTCTATCGAAATTATCCTGTTTCTTAATACTTTACTCAACTTCTGGAATGCTTCTTTCGCCTTGCCGATTCGCCTTCGGATCTCAGTGTCGCACTTCCCGTCTTCTGTTAAAACGCTGCCCAGGTATTTAAATTTTTTCTACCTGCTTGTGTCTAGTGTCCCCGACCTGTATTTGGCATTTGGGGCTGCCCTTTTTACTGATGACCATGCATTCGGTTTTCGTGCAGTTTATTTCTAGTCCTTTATTGTTACTTTCTTCAGCTACCTTCTGTAGGAAGTCTGGAAACGAGCAAATATGCTAAGATGTGTTAGAATATTAAACAGAGCTTAGATGATTTTAAAACGAGCTGAAAATATTTAAAACAAGAAAATATTTTTAAAAAATGATCCTATGAGACTTTACAAAAGATCTAAAATGCATTTAAAAGTAGCTAAGATATTTTTTAAATACCTAAAACATGTTCTTAAAGAATTCAGTCAGCTAAGTGCCATGCGTGATACATGCTTTGGGCGATGATGTCTCGAGAGTGACATGACTGACTGGGCAGAAGATTATCCCGCAGTAGGTTGCCATTGCTTTCTGCGGTAGACTGGTTGCCGACCAAGGCTATAGAACCCAATCTGTCCTATTATTTAACCCATAACTGGAGGGAAGAGGCGGATTAATACCTTTCCCAAGATTATTTGCACATAAGTGAATGCAAGCAATTCAACTGGAATTCGAACTCGGCTTTCCGATTTCTCGTTCCGAGTCGATATCCATTGCACTACAACGCATATCTTTCACAAGGTTAGTTGTGCCAAAGTGAATGTAACGAAACCAACGGGATTTGGAACTCGGCATTCATATTAATAATTCTGAGTCATTACCTCTTATATTGCACGCACATCCAAGCTTCCAGAACTTGGTATTCCAGCGCGGTCTAGGTACTACCAGGTTTGATGTTTTTTAAATTCGGTGATCACACGTATGGCGTCTCTGATAAGTTTCCTCTATTTTTGCTGACCCAACGTTGCTTCTATGTTTTCAGCAGTGTCTATGCAGACGAGTTAGTAAACAACCAATCAGCCCCAACTTTTCTAACTGGTGACTTATTTTCAATGTGGTCCGAATGTCGTCACCATATCGCTTGTGCTGAACCATTTCGCCTGACTTCGTTTCAATAAAGAAAACATCAGGGAGCTCAGTTCTCAGGCATACAGATGGCGTGGCTAAACTGACATAGCTGCCTATTGACAAGCACAACTTCGATGATAGTCGACTGTGAACAGCTCCGAATTTTAACATGCGACACCTTACCCCACTCAAGTAACCTGAAGATTCTTTATAGGCAGAACACGTGGTATCGTTCAAAAATTCACATATGGTGACGGGAAAGTAACCTAGGATTCGCAGCCATACAACAGAATTGAAACACATGCTTTCTTTCTTTCTTACAGACAGCGACCTTGGTTTCACTGGTGAAATTCCTCTTGGGGAAGGCACTTTTGGAAAGCTGTAGAAGTTTAAATAGATTTGACCTGTACACGTACGTACGAAGTGATAGCTTAGTTGTTAGATTATCAGATTGGTGACCAAATATTTCCACTTCCATAAAAAGGGTTAAAATAAAATCTAAACCTATAAAAAGAAGAGAAAATGCTATAAAACACAACTTGATATTCTTTTAAAGTGTCAGCTATGTGTAGTAGCTTAATTATTCAAACAATTCAAACTATTTTCAAATCATATTTTTCTTAAGAAATAAAAGGCCTAGAGATTTTGCGATACCGTGAAAGGAACTTCGCAGCAAATCTGCTTGAAGACTCAGAAAAATCGTTCATGTCAAATCTCCGAGAATGTATGGTTGCATTTTCATTCAGGCTCCTAAGATGGTACTGTGGAGTGCTTAATGCAAGAAATGGGGATTTAATAAGGGCGTGGTTGTGATTTTTCTCAATGTGCAAAAAGTTATGGATTTTAATAAAGCATTGATAAGAAAATCATTTAAAAGGACAAAAAAGTGCGAAATTAATAGGATGAGTTGTCTTAATAAATCTGAAAAGTCAAAAAGGTAAATGTCAAAAAAAGGTAAATGTCAAAAAGGTAAATGTAAAAAAAAAGGTAAATGTCAAAAAGGTAAATGTCAAAATAGGTAAATGTCAAAAAAGGTAAATGTCAAAAAGGTAAAAGTCAAAAAAATTGAATGTCAAAAAGGTAAATGTCGAAAAAGGTAAATGTCAAAAAAGGCAAATGTCAAAAAAGGTAAATGTCAAAAAAGTAAAAATCAAAGTTAAATGTCAAAAAGGCAACTGTCAAAAAGTAAATGCCAAAAAAAAGTAAATGTCAAACAAGATAAAGAAAGAAAAATGACAAAGGTAAATGTAAAAAATGTAAATGTCAAAATCGTAAATTTTAAAAGTAAATGTCAACAACGCAAATGCCAGATGTAAATGTCAAAAAAAAAATGAATGTCAAAAAAAATAAGTGTCAAAAGAAAGCAAATGTCAAAGGCGTATGTCGAAAAAAACGTAAATGACAAAAAAAATGTCAAAGAAAGTAAATGTCAAAAAAAAATGTCGAGAAATTTAAATGTCAAAGGTAGATGCAAAAAAGGCAAATGTCAAAATAGGTAAATGTTTGGTTTGGTTTGGTTTAAGTTTGAACGACCCATCAACCATTTTGGTCATTTAAGGGTCAGGTTTTTGAATATTGAGATCACATTTTTTAATATGGTTCAATTGTCTTAAAGTAGTTTTCATTCAATAAAGATTTGTTGGTAACATTTTTCATTCAATAAAGTTTTGTTGATACTACTTTCATAGCATTTTGACACCGATTTGGAGTCAACTATTTACCCATAGCTGGGACCCTAACAGGTGCTACCACTCCGGTTCCGGATGGAACCTGGGAACAACAGCAACTAAGAGGCAGTTCCATGCTCCTCACAACCTTACAATTAGAAGCCTTGCTGCCGGATGTAGTTTACCGTCATACCCAGGACCAGGTAAATGTCAAAGGTAAATGTCAAAAAAAGTAAATGTCAAAAAGGTAAATGTAAAAAAAAAAAAAGGTAAATGTCAAAGGTAAATATTTAGATGCATATAAGGACATAAAAAATATGAGCGACATAAAACCAAATTCCTTAATCTTTTCCAGTTGGTTCCATGTCGTTTCTCAAGATTCTTTGAAAAAAAGTAAATGACCATTCAAACATAGCATAAGCATAACTTGTGCTAAAGTCATTATCCTAAAGCTGTTGATATAAATGAAATAATCCACTGATTCTCTATCTAAACTTATTTGTAAATGGAATATTGTGTGTGTGTGTGTGTGTGTGTGTGTGTGTGTGTGTGTGTGTGTGTGTGTCTGTCTGTCTGTCTTGTTATTGGCATTTTAAGAAGATTCCCTAATTTGATTTTTCGTTGTTTTGCTTTTATGGCAAATCGGCGGGTCATTTATTACTAACTAAATTTTCTAAATATTTATTGCTGGTAATACATTTTTCTTTCAACAATTTATTGTTGTTTTTTATATAAGTTTTGTGTCTAGTAATACATTTTCTTTTCGAGTATCAAGATTCATTGGAGTTCTTTTTTCTAAGGTGCAGGATCCCCAAGTTACGAAAATGTGTGCCATTCGGCGGGATTCGATAGGGGTCGCAGGTTCAAATCTGCCGAATGGCACACATTTTCGTAATAACAATTTACCGTAAATAATCAGGCAAGTAGATATAAATATATAATACTGTTTAATTAAAAAAAAAAACAAAAAAACAGAATATCTACTTAAATACGAGTATCGATAAAGAATAATGTTCAAACAATTCATTTCAAATTGTCGGTTGTTTATAAAAAGTTTTGTTAAAATTCGTTAATTTCCGGGATATATATATATATATATATATATATATATATATATATATATATATATATATATAAAGGAATAATCTTATCAAAAAATTAGAAAGTACAATAAAATAATGAGAACTAAATGACTAATAAAAGAAAGTGTAGATAAATTAAAGAAAGAAGTGCATTTAAATAAAAAAAAATCAGACGGTTAATAAAGAATAAATGTCATGCGATACATTTGTCAGTTAAAGTCTTTAAATATAGAATTATATAGGAATGAATATATATATTATATATAATAATATAGGAATGAAGTCTTTAAATATAGAATTATATAGGAATGAATATATATATTATATATAATAATATAGGAATGAAGTCTTTAAATATAGAATTATATAGGAATGAATATATATATTATATATAATAATATAGGAATGAAGTCTTTAAATATAGAATTATATAGGAATGAATATATATATTATATATAATAATATAGGAATGAAGTCTTTAAATATAGAATTATATAGGAATGAACTGGCCGAAAAATAATTCGGTCAAGGCGGACTATTTGTGATTTCTTTTCAAATTTAAAAAATATATACACTTTATTTAAAAGTTGGGATCTGTCTGAGACTCTTTCGTGGACAGCGAGTTAGCTGATAATTCCAGAAGGTGTAAGAATTTTCGACCAGAAGGTAACGAATATTTGGAAGAAGTTAGAAAACTAGTGGACATGCAGATTTCGACACGACGTCAGAAAAATAAGGTTTCAGAAACAAAAGCTATTTTTGACTTCCCCATTTCGATGAGGTGCGCTGTTTCTCATCGAAGAAGCAAGCGGGAAAAGAAAGCATATTAAGAGACACCTGTGAATAGAACTGTATTCTAAAAAAGAAAAAAAAAGAAATTAAAAGTTTTAGTGACGCAAGTGAACATGTCAAAGCCCTTCTCTGTATTATTTACTAGCGGTATAGCCCCGCTGTTGCTCGGGTGTAATGAAAGCTTTAAAACTAATCCATGGTCCTGGAGCTCAGACTCTTTGGACGGTGGCACGAAACACTTAAAAAGCAATAGTTGTTTCAAATTAAAGCGAAACCGTAGACTGAAAGAAAAATAAATGGATGTAAGTCAAATTTTGATTTCCTGGTATCGATATCAAATAAGTTATTTCGTCGTAAACTGAATTTTGAAGGCTAAATAAGTCCTCTGAGTAAATGGTATCATGGCTGAGACTAAGAACTACAATTATACCAACTTAGAGCCAAACCCGAAGCAAAAACTAAAATAAAAGGGCTGAAAAAATGATTTTGATAAGAAAACCCGGTATCTTGCCTTTTATATATATACTAGCAGTATAGCCCGGCGTTGCTCGGGTGTAATGAAAGCATTAAAACTAATCCATGCTCCTGGACCTTAGAGTCTTTGGACGTTGGCACAAAATACTAACATGTTTCCAGATAAATCGAAACTGTAGACTGAAAGAAATACGAATGGATGTAAGTCAAATTTTGATTTGCTGGTATCGATTTATACATATATATATTATCGATTTTCTGCACTATTGTAAGAACTGCAACCTTGAAATTTCTGAATATCGTTTCTTATGTCTTTGTCTATGAGTGTATCAAATTTGATTAAAATCGGACCACTATTATTGGAAGTTTGAATTGTAAATTCTTTTAAAAGCTTATGATTTCTTTATATTGTTCTGTTATTTTTCGTTTTATGCGAGCGTTTTTGTCAAAATTGTCAAAATCATATTTGTTCCTTTCAAATTTCACATCAGGATTTTGAGTATCGTTTTGTTTTTGTACGGATAAGAGATGTCCCCCTCCTCTTTCCTCCCAGAAAACGAATCATTTTATTCTCTTTTGTTAATAATAATATTATCAAATTTCTATTGGGTTAGTTATCTAAATCTAAACTTATTTATAAATGAAACTTTGTGTGTGTGTGTCTGTATGTGTGCGTGTGTATCCGTTACCTATAGACTCCGAAACGGCTGAACCGATATTCTTGAAAATTTACACAGTTGTACTATAAGCGCCTGCGAGTATTCTAAGCTAGGTTTTGTGTCGAGGTACCCCTGATAAATATCCGAAATCGATAATCGAAAAAAATCAGGTTATAGAAGGAGTGGTCCGATTTTAATCAAATTTGATACACTCATAAACAAAGACATAAGAAACGATATTCAGAAGTTTCAAGGTTGCAGTTTTTACAATAGTGCAGAAAATTTGATATCGATACCAGGAAATGAAAATTTGACTTACATCCATTCATTTTTCTTTCAGTCTACGGTTTCGCTTTAACTGGAAACAACTATTGCTTTTTAGTCTTTCATGCCAACGTCCAAAGAGTCTGAGCCCCAGGACATTGAAATAGTTTTAACGGTTTCATTACACCCGAGCAAGGCCGGGCTATACTGCTAGTTTTATTTATAAACAAAACTATTTCCATTTGGATGTGCGTTGTGGTGCAGTGGATATCGACTTGGAAAGACAAATCGGGGAGCCGAGTTCGAATTCCAGTTGAATTCCTTGCATTCACTTACGCACAAATACGCTTGGGAAAGGTATTAATCCATCTCTTCCCTCCACTTATGGGTTAAATAATAGGACAGATTAGGTTCTATAGTTTTGGTCGGCAACCAGTCTACCGCAGTAAAGTAATGGCAACCTACTGCGGGATAATCTTCTGCCCAGTCAGTCATGTCTAATTCGAGACATGATCGTCCAAAGTATGTATCACCTATGGCACTTAACTGACTGACTGAATTTAATAGTTGGAATCATGCTTAAGGCTTCTACTGGTCATAAAGTGGGGGATCGGTTTTATATTGCTAAGTAATAAACTGATCCCCGTTTAATTATTACTTAATAATATAATACATCTGTTCTCCCTCTATGAGTTAAATAATAGGATAAATTGGGTTCTATAGCCTTGGCTGGCAACCAGTCTACCGCAGAAAGCAATGGCAACCTACTGCGGGATAATCTTCTGTTCAGTCAGTCATGTCTCTTTCGTGTATCACATATGACACTTGACTGACTGACTATCGTTAAATGGAGTACGAGCAACGAGGTTAGTGAAGAATTTCAGGGCTCCATGATAGTCAAGGAGTTTATGAGCGAACGACACTGAACTAAATTTTAGTGTATCTGTATCTATTGTCTATTTCAATGCAGATGAAAGAAAAGCACTGAGCTTGACGATCTACCGAATCAAAAGCCTTAGACTCAACTTTCCAAGTAGCTTTTAATTTCATTTTCATGAGAGTTTTAATAATGCTATATTGAGCATTGGATTGCTTTTATAATTGTTTTAGTGGGGAAAATTCTGAACCTCTTGACGCTGGGGGACAATTTTGAACCTGATTCAAATTTTTAAACTTTTCATACTGTTTAGTTATTACTTTAATTGCCAACATCAGTGCGATCTTTAAGGTTCAAATACATTTTAAATTTCGGTCGCTAGAGATGAAGAAAAACAAAAGGGGGTCTGTGGTCAAAAAAGTTTGATAACATCTGTATTAAATGAAAGAGTAAACCATGAATCTACAGGAATTGAACCTTAAACCCTTGATGTGTATTATGAGACAGTAAACCGTCGACATATTTAAACAACACATTCTTCTTCTGTGTGCCTTGTACCTTCAGGACGTAGGCGATCATGGTCTTCCACTTTTCCCTATCCCTGGTGGCTCTGAGCACGCCTTCTCCTGTTACACTATGAAATCCTCGTTCCGTCATCCACCTGATTAGGTCCTTCAAATATGTCATCCTTTGCTTTGCCCTGTTTCTTTTACCCTCTATCTGGCCTGTTAGTATCAGATTCTCCAAGCCCTCCTTCCTCATTGCGTGTCACAGGAACTTTAGCTGTCTCTTGCAACACATTAGATCATTGATTTTCAGCTGGTGTGGGGCGTCATAGTGGTGTGTTGGAAGGGGATTGTAGATGTGCCTTGAAAACTTTTAAAGACCATTAATTAAACTATTTTCGAAAGAAGACCAAAGCACAATCAATGTTCAAAATAAGCTTTTCTAAAATAAACAATATTAAAGACAGAAATCAATCACGGCCAGATTCCTTGGAAGAAGCTTAATGCCTGTCCAAAATTCGATTTCGAAAGAAGTCTAAAATCCCAGCCACTTTCTCACCGACGGGATGTGGCCTTCCCTCTGTCTGTTCTATAAATATTTTCATGTCTTCTGCTCCGACAAACTTAAGTCACTGGTACCCCTGATCAACCAAATGCAGCCGATAATTCTACCCCATCAGCTTCTTTTCTCGCACTTCCCACCTGTGGAACTGTCTTCCATATTCTTGCTTTCCTGACGGCTACAACCTCCAGGAATTTAAAATGCAGTATCAACACCCATCTCCTTAACCACTTGACTCCAGGTCTTTCTACACCCCACCCCGTATATCTTTTCCTTTCCCTCTACCTTTGCAACTGCCGTCACACCTGTATTCCCACCCTTCTCTTGCTCCATTCTCTGACCCACCCCCTGTAACAGGTTCGTCTTTCTCTTTAGTCTACTCTTATCTAATCTTTTTCTCTTATGTAGCCCACTGCGCATCAGTGGCGTTACCGCCTTGCTTGGGGTGAAACGATTAAAAAGAAAGACGTTAATGTCATAGATATCCATTTAAATTATAATAAGCAGGATAATGGATTATTATAAGTTTTTAAGAATGTAAATTTTTATGTTTTTATTACAAATTATGATAAATTCTTGTCTGTGTTAATAAATAAATAATAAAAAATTATACTCACCATCAAAAGTGTGCGGTGGAAATGTAACTATACATTCAAGTGTGTCTTGCAATCAAGAATAGTTTTGTAAATATTACATTAGACCATTAAACTACAATAATAGTTAATTACAAAACCATTATTATTAATTAATAATAAAACAATTAAACTATATTTAAATTACTTATTAGACCATTATTGTTATTAGACCAATAAACTATATTCATAATCATTATTAAACCATTATGTTATTTGACTATAAGACTATATTACTAATTAATTATTAGACAAAAATTATTAATAGACCATTAAATTGTATTAATAATTAATTATTAGACCATTATTATTATTAGACCATTAAACTATATTAATAATTAATTATTAGACCAATATTATTATTAGACCATTATATTAATAATTAATTATTAAACCATTATTATTATTAAACCATTATGTTATTTGACTATAAGACTATATTACTAATTAATTATTAGACAAAAATTATTAATAGACCATTAAATTGTATTAATAATTAATTATTAGACCATTATTATTATTAGAACCATTAAACTATATTAATAATTAATTATTAGACCAATATTATTATTAGACCATTATAATTAATAATTAATTATTAAACCATTATTATTATTAAACCATTAAACTGTATTAATAATTAATTATTAGTCCATTATTATTAGACTATTAAACTATATTAATTGTTATTTACTAGATCAAAGTTATTATTAGACCATTATATTAATAATTAATTATCAAACCATTATTAGTATTAGATTATTAAACTATATTAATAATTAATTATTAAACCATCATTATTAAACCATTAAACGTTATTATTAACCAATTATTAGACCAATATTATTATTAGGCTATTAAACTGTATTAATAATGAATTATTAAACCATTATTCTTAGACTTTTATATTAATAATTAATTATTAAACCATGACTATCATTAGACTATTAAACTCTATTAATAATTAATTATTAAACCATTATTGTTATTAGACCATTAAACTTTATTAATAATTATTAGACCAATATTATTATTAGACCGTTATATTAATAATTAATTAGTCGTTTCACTTAGATCACCAAAACTTTATACAATCGCTCAACATTAATGAATCATTTTGTCCTCGACTCATATTAATGACTGATTAGATCGTTGACTTTTTCTTCTTCTATGTGCCCTGTCCCTTCAGGACGTAGTCTATCATGGTTCTCCAACGTCTCCCTATCCCTTATGGCTCTCAGTATGTTTGTTTCTGTTACTCCTGTCAACCCCCGTTCTGTCATCCATCTGATCAGGCCCTGCAAATATGTTATCCGCTGCCTTCCTCTGTCTCTCTTTCCTTCTATCTGGCCAGTCAGTATCAGGTTCTCCAGGCTCTCCTTCCTCATTGCGTGTCCTAGGATCCTCAGTTGTCTCTTCCTGACGGTCAGTATTAATTTCCTTTTTGTTGCTATTCCAAGAACACATTTCTTCACTTGTTTGTTTAGTATTAAAACGACCCCTTTTTCGTTTTTTTTTTTTTTTTTTTTTTTTTTTTTTTTTTTTTTTTACCTCCTGCATATATTATCCTGTTGGGTGTTGCTACTGAAATCTCCGTTATTGGTCCATCTGGTTTCGCATACTTACATAAATGAAACCTTAGACCGTCGCCGAACACTAATGACATTAAACTATTATATTAATAATTATAAAACCATCATTATTATTAGACTATTAAACTATATTAATAATTTATTATTAGACCAGTATTATTATTAGACCGTTATATTAATAATTAGTCGTTTCACTTAGATCACCAAAACTTTATACAATCGCTCAACATTAATGAATCATTTTGTCCTCGACTCATATTAATGACTGATTAGACCGTTGACTTACATAAATGAAACCTTAGACCGTCGCCGAACATTAATGACATTAAACTATTGGCTTTTCTTGATGACACATTAGACAGTCTGCTGACATTAATAACCCATTAGACCATCGACCTATATGCACATTAGACTATTGATATATATTAATGCCATGTCAGACCATCAAGCAGTAACAAATATGTTATTGTTACCAGCTGCCTTTTTGCGCCCTTTTACAGCAAGTAAAATGTTAGAGGTGTGTTTTTTTTTAATCCAACATTCTTACAACATTGTCAACACTATCACCCGACGAGAAAATTGTTTTATCTATAGTCTTTCTAGATTAGTCATTTATCTTTGATCTGACGCGAGGAAATGTTCTGTCGCGCTGTTCTGACAAGACAGACTCTATCCCTTTGCCTTCTACTGATTAAAAAAATAAAAATAAACGATATCGGATTAAGCAAAAAATAAATTTTTTGGCCTTTCTCTTCGCTGTCTTGTCAACTTATTGAAAAATTCAAAAAAATCATATTATATGAGAAATGACTTTTATTAATTAACAACAAATGTTTTTTTTTATTCCTTTTTTTAGATTGCTTATATATATATATATATTCATAGTTCTTTTCTTCTTCGACAGACAATAATTGCTTACATAACCTGTTTTAAACTGTTGAAGATTTTGTTTGTTTGACATTCAACCGCAAGGAAAATAACATCCGGGTACCACGTTTGAGTTCTAATTGAGGCAGTTTGAGAAAATATTAACATCTCTTTCCCCCGCTAGCTATGACTTAGACAGAAGGGATTTCTTGCCTTCGTTGGCAACCAGTCTAGAGAAAGAGAAAAAAAACGTAGATAACACAACAGGAAACTAAGCCACGATATTTCCATAGTACAGTCGCGGTAATGTACTGTTTACAAATATTAAAGAAAAGGAAGATGTGGAGAACTATGATCGCTTATATCCTGAGTGGATATAGCACTTGGAGAAGCAAATATTAAGCTGACAGAGGCTGGAGAAAAACAAGATCCCTTACTCCCGAAAAAGTGTTCTCGACAGACTCCAAGGGAGAATCTGTAATGTGATTGGTCCCGACCTGGCAGCTCGACTCCAGCCAATTTCTCATCGGCGGGGTGTAGCTTCCCTCTGTCTCTTCTATAAATATTTTCATGGTTTCTGCTCCGACGAACTTGGGTACCCCCTCCACAAGAATTTACTCTGGCAACAAGGTCTCACCCTTTTACACTTAGATCAACCAAATATGGGCGACAATTCTATTCCAACAGCTTCTTTTCTCGCGCTTTTCGCCTGTGGAACTCCCCTCCATGCACTTGTTTTCCTGACGGCTACAATTTCCAGGAATTTAAATGCAAAGTCAATTCCTATTTCTCATCCACTTGACTCCAGTTCTTTCTACATCACCCCGTGTATCTTGTTCTTTTCCTTTCTCTCTACCTTCGCAACTGTCTTCACTCATGTGTTCACGTTCTTCTCTTGCTCTTTCTCTTTCACCCCCTCTAACAGGTTCGTCTTCCTCTTCACTCTTTCTACATCACCCCGTGTATCTTGTTCTTATCCTTTCTCTCTACCTTCGCAACTGTTTTCTTCACTCCTGTGTTCCCGTCCTTCTCTTGTCCTTTGTCTTTCACCCACTATAGCTGCTTACTTGCTTTCCTGGCGGTTATAACCTCCAGGAATTTAAATGCAAAATCAATTCCCATCTCTTATCCACTTAACACCAGCCCTTTCTACATCACCCCGTATATCTTGTTCTTTTCCTTTACCTTCGCAACTGTCTTCACACCTGTGTGCACAGCCTTCTTTTGCCCTTTCTCTGCCACCCCCTGTAATTGGTTCGTCTTTCTCTTCACTCACCTTCTGCCTAAACTTTTACTCTCTTATGTATCCCCTTGCGCATCAGTGGCGGTACTAAAGCCAACAATTCTACTTTTTTGCACTTCCCGCCTTCCTTTCCATATACTTGCTTTTCTGACGGCTATAACCTCCAGGAATTTAAATGCAATGTCAGTTACCATCTCTTATCCACTGAACTCCAGCCCTTTCCACATCACCCCGTGTATCTTGTTCTTTTCCTTTCTCTCTACTTTCGCAACTGTCTTCACTCATGTGTTCAAGTTCTTCTCTTGCTCTTTCCCTTTCACCTCCTGTAACAGGTTCGTCTTCCTCTTCACTCTTTCTACATCACCCCGTGTATCTTGTTCTTTTCCTTTCTCTCTACTTTCGCAACTGTATTCACTCCTGTGTTCACATCCTTCTCTTGCCCTTTTTCTTTCACCCCCTGTTGCTGATTCGTCTTTGTCTTCACTCTCTTCCTGCCTAATATTTCAACTTTCTGCACATCAGTGGCGGTACCGCCTTGCTTGGGGTGAAATGATTAAAAAAAACTGCAAAACATTTGACAGGGCTTTACGTTCTTGTCTTCTTCACGCGTTTCTGGAATAATTTTGATCTGATCTAATCTGTATTATCAAAACATAAAAGGAAAATGATCTTGAACTACAAATCCTCTAGATCTTTGGATATAAATGCGGCGTCCCCCAAGACTCCTGCACCTATGTCATAGCATCTCGACGTCACTCACTTTCTCACCGTCTCTTCCGTGTGCTGTTTGTTTTTTGCAAACATTTTCATGTTCTGGTGTGCTTTTCTTAGTACAGCGACTTTACTAATTTATGCCCATTAATAAGTTAATTAATAAGTTAATTAATAAGTTAATTAAGTTGGCATCATTTTCCAGTTGAAACTGTACCATTTTTTTTCTTGCACTGAAATTTGAGAAAAAGAAAACAATATTAGGGAGAGAACAATAAAAGAACAACATTTCAGAAAGCAGAAAATAACGATTTCACTCTTCCTCCTGCCTAATACTTCAACCCTCTTATGTGACCCCCTGCACATCAGTGGCGTTAACGCCTTGCTTGGGGTGAAATTTTTCTTTTTATAATCGTGTCGCTCCAAGCAAGGCATTTTACTGCCACTGTTGTGCAGGGGGTTACATAGGGGGAGGAATGATGAGGAGTGAGAGGTTGCAGGGGGTGTCAGGAAGAGAGTAGGAGAGGGAAGAGATTACTGATGAGAGTGGGGTGGACGAGGAGGAATGTTATGAGGAGTGAGAGTTTGCAGGGGGTGTCAGGAAGAGGATAGGAGAGGGAAGAGATTACTGATGAGAGTGGGGTGGACGAGGAGGAATGTTATGAGGAGTGAGAGTTTGCAGGGGGTGTCATGAAGAGGATAGGAGAGGGAAGAGATTACTGATGAGAGTGGGGTGGACGAGGAGGAATGTTATGAGGAGTGAGAGGTTGCAGGGGATGTCAGGAAGAGAGTAGGAGAGGGAAGAGAGTACTCATGAGAGTGGGGTGAATGTAGAAAAGCATGAGAGAGAGGAAGCAATTTAGTGAGACAGGAGATGACGATTGACTTTACATTTAAATTCTTGGAGATTGTAACTGTCTGGAAAGCAAGTATGCAGAAAAGAATTCCACAGGCGGGAAGTGAGATAAAAGAAGCTGATGGAGTAGAATTTGCGTTTACAATTCATTGGCTTCACAGTAAAAGGGCGAGACCTCGTTGCTAATCTTGTTGCCCGAGGAAATTCGTATATAGGGGATACCAGTTTAATGGAGCAGAAACCGTGAAAGTATTTGTAGAAGAGACACAGGGAAGCCACACTGCGTCGGTGAGAGAGCGACTGTATGGTAGCTGCGAAGAACAGTATTGAGCTTTTACGTAACAGTCCTCCAATGTGGCAGTGACTTCTGGAGAACCTCCTCACAAATGAAAAAGAAACTTGAAGCAATAACAACGTGGTTCGACAAAAGGATACTGAGAATACCATGAAATACCAGAAAATTATGGAAAGTTTTAGAAAAAATGGAATCAAATAGAACATTTACACTTAACATCAGAAAGAGACAGTGGAAATCTCTAGTATACATAATGAGGAAAAATATATCGGCTCGAAACGAGAAATTGGGGAGCCGAGTTCGAATTTCAGTTGAATTCGTTGCATTCACTTACGCGCAAATATCCATGAAAAATGTATTAATCCTCAAGATATAGGTTAAATAATAGTACAGATTGGGTTCTATAGCCTTGGCTGTCAACGAGTCTACCAAAGAAAGCAATAGCATCCTACAGCAGGATAAACTTCTGCCCAGTCAGTAATGTATCTTTCGAGACTTGATCGCCCAAATCGTGTATCACATATGGCACTTAACTGACCCCACTGAATATAATAGTTGGAATCATGATTAAGGTTTCTACAAGTCATAAAATGGGGGATTGGTTTTCTATTGTTATGAAGTAATAAACTGATCCCTCACTAATTACGACTTAATAAGATAATACATCTCTTCTCCTTCTAGCTATGAGTCAAATAACAGGACATACTGGGTTTTATAGCCTTGATTGGCAACCAGTCCAAACGCAGAAAGCAATGGCAACCTACTTTGGGATAATATTCTACCTAGTCAGTCATGTCTCTTTCGAGAAATGATCGCCCAAATCGTGTATCACATATGGCACTTAACTGACTGACTGAATATAATAGTTGGAATCATGATTAAGGCTTCGCTTTCACATATGCACAAATACCCTTGAGAAAGGTATTACTCCGTCTCTTCCCTTCAGTTATGGGTTAAATATCAGGACAGATTGGGTTCTATAGTCTTGTCTGGCAACCAGTCTACCGCAGAAAGTAATGGCAACCTACTGCGGGATAATCTTCTGCCCAGTCAGTCATGTCTCTTTCGAGACATGATCGCCCAAACGTGTATCACTTATGGCACTTAACTGACTGACTGATCATAAAATGGAGATCGGTTTTCTATTGTTCTGAAGTAATAAACTGATCCCCCACTAATTACTACGTAATACTATACTGCATCTCTTCTCCCTCTAGCTATGAGTCAAACAACAGGACAGACTGGGTTCTATAGACTTGGCTGGCAACCAGTCTACTGCAGAAACGACTGGCAACCTTCTAAGACATGATCACCTAAGCTTGTATCAAGTATGGCACTTAACTGAACAAAAAGAAGAAAGCAACCGTTAATATTTTTCTATGACAGACGTTAAAGTGTAGTATGTGTTGTTTATACTTTTATGAAATGCTTACATTTATAGCTATACTAGCAGTATAGCCCGGCGTTGCTCGGGTGTAATGAAAGCTTTAAAACTAATCCATGGTCCTGGAGCTCAGACACTTTGGACGTTGGCACGAAACACTAAAAAGCAATAGTTGTTTCCCGTTAAAGCGAAACCGTAGACTGAAAGAAAAATAAATGGATGTAAGTCAAATTTTGATTTCCTGGTATCGATGTCGAATATGTTTTTTTCGTCGTAAACTGAATTTTGAAGGCTAAATAAGTCCTCTGAGTAAATGGTATCATGGCTGAGACTAAGAACTACAATTATACCTACTTAGAGCCAAACCCGAAGCAAAAACTAAAATAAAAGGGCTGAAAAAATGATTTTGATAAGACCCGGTATCTTGCCTTTTATATATATACTAGCAGTATAGCCCGGCGTTGCTCGGGTGTAATGAAAGCATTAAAACTAATATATGGTTCTGGAGCTTAGATTCTTTGGACGTTGGCACAAAATACTAACATGTTTCCAGTTAAATCGAAACTGTAGACTGAAAGAAATACGAATGGATGTAAGTCAAATTTTGATTTCCTGGTATGGATTTATACATATATATATTATCGATTTTCTGCACTATTGTAAGAACTGCAACCTTGAAACTTCTGAATATCGTTTCTTATGTGTTTGTCTATGAGTTTATCAAATTTTATTAAAATCGGACCACTTCTTGTATAACCCGATTTTTTCTATTATCGATTTTCGATATTTATCGAGTATACATCGGCACAAAACCTAGCTAAGAACACTCGTAGATGCTTATAGTACAACTGTGTAAATGTTCAAGGAAGTCGGTTCAGCCGTTTCGGAGTCTATAGGTAACGGATTCACACACACAGACACACAGACAGAGAAAAAGTTCCATTTATAAATGACTTTAGATCGTGTTCTGAAAATGTAGATGTGAATTTAGAAAACAGGTGATATTTACTATGCTGTCATTTTCACTGTGATATGTCAGAGTTGGGTTTTTGTCCTGTTGAAATATTGAAAATAAAACTGTTTTAAACTAAATCAAAAAGTTTGACTTTTCTGATAAAGACTATTTTTTTTTATTCATCCGGTTGAATCCATTGTATTCACTTCCGCGCAAATTCCCTTGGGAAAGGTATTAATCCGACTCTTCCTTCCAGTTATGGGTTAAATAGCAGGACAGATTGGGTTCTATAGCCTTGGTCGGCAGCCAGTCTACCGCAGAAAGCAATGGCAACCTACTGCGGGATAATCTTCTGCCCAGTCAGCCATGTCTCTTTCGAGACATGATCGCCCAAAGCGTGTATCACGTATGGCACTTAACTAACTGAATATAATAGTTGGAATCATGATTAAGGTTTCTACTGGTCATTAAGTGGGGGATCAGTTTTCTATTGTTCTGAAGTAATAAAATGATCCCCCACTAATTACTACTTAATAATATAATACATTTCTAGCTATGAGTCAAATAACAGGACAGATTGGGTTCTATAGCCTTGGCTGGCAACCAATCTACCGCAGAAAGCAATGGCAACCTACTGCGGGATAATCTGCCCAGTCAGCCATGTCTCTTTCGAGACATGATCGCCCAAGCGTGTTTCACGTATAGCACTTGATTGATTTATTTCGATGCGTTCAATTACATTTTAGCCTGATTCAAGCAACTGTCTGATGTAACATTTAATTTTGAAATAACTCTGGAAATTAACCGCCGCAGAAATATCAAAACGTCATACAGGAAGCGAAATTACGTCCCAAATTCGGAGCATGTTTCGTGCGTGTGCGATTGAATCAGTGTAAAAGGCGTCAACTGGTTTATAGCAAGACGAACACACGCACACATTCGCGCGCACGCGTTTAGGACAGTTTCACGTTATAATCAAGCCTATATTTATGTATTTATTTTTAGGAAAAGATTTTGTGAAAAATCTCTCCTTGCTTCAAGCAAACACACACAACACACACACACGCACACACACAAATTGATAGAGAGATGTAAACGTGTTTGAATCTGTATATATTTACTTCTGCCTTACGCTACACATCTCCGTCAGTCAGTTGAGTGCCATACGTGATACACGCTTTGGGCGAACATGTCTCGAAAGAGACATGACTGACTGGGCAGAAGATTATCCCGCAGTAGGTTGCCATTGATTTCTGCGGTAGACTGGTTGCCGACCAAGGCTATAGACCCCAATCTGTCCTGTTATTTAACCCATAACTAGAGGGAGAAAAGATACATTATATTATTAGGTAGTAATTAGTGGGGGATCAGTTTATCACTTCATAACAATAGAAGACCAATCCCGCAGTTTATGACCAGTAGAAGCCTTAATCATGATTCCAACTATTATATTCAGTCAGTCAGTTAAGTGCCATATGTGATACATCATTTGGGCGATCATGTCTCGAAAGAGATATGACTGACTGGACAGAAGATTATCCCGCAGTAGGTTGCCATTACATTTTGCGGTAGACTGGTTGCCAGCCAAGGCTATAGAACCCAGTCTGTCCTGTTATTTAACCCATAACTGGACGGAAGAGACGGATTAATACCTTTCCCAAGGGTATTTGTGCGTAAGTGAATGCAGTGATTTCAGCTGGAATTCGAACTCGGCTCCCCGATTTCTCGTTCCGAGCCGATATCCAACGCACCACAACGCACATCCGCTACACGTCTATATCTACAAAATTAGTTATCAATTTAGATATATACCCTTTTATTTAATTATTTCTTATTCAAATTCGTAAATAGTAACATCAGATATACTACAACATGTTTAACAGAAAGACTCACGTTATATCTCTCTGATCATAGCTCTGTTAGGACCCATTTAAATACACATGGTGACCTACTAAACTCTATCCATAATAAATTCGTTAATAATATAAATACAAAAACATCACGCACATGAAAAAAAGTTAGAAATAATGGAAGCATTATTAACGAAAAAAAAAGCCAACACTCATTAATATCAACTATGAAAACGGCCACGACCTGCTGACCATGTTTAAAAAATAAAATATGTCTATACCTCGAGATGCATGCAAAAAACAATCTTCAAATTCAATTAAAAGTAAAATAAAATTTATCTTTGATGATCACTAAAAATATAGCCGAAAGCACTTGGTTAGATAAAACATTCGGATATCTTTTATATCCAAAGATATATCCAGGACCAGGGATTAGTTTTAAAACTTTCATTACACCCGGGCAATGCTGGGTTGTACTGCTAGTACATGTATGGTTTCTGAAGCAGACTATGAATAATCAGTCAGTTAAGTGCCATACGTGATACACGCTTTGGGCGATCATGTCTCGAAAGAGACATGGCTGACTGGGCAGAAGATTATCCTGCAGTAAGTTGCCATTGCTATAGAACCCAATCTGTCCTGTTATTTGACTCATAGCTAGAGATGTATTATATTATTAAGTAGTAATTAGTGGGGGATCATTTTATTACTTCATAACAATAGAAAACCGACCCCCGCCACTTTATGACCAGTAGAAGCCTTACTCATGATTCCAACTATTATATTCAGTCAGTCAGTTAAGTGTCATACGTGATACATTCTTGGGCGATCATGTCTCGAAAGAGACATGACTGACTGGGGTATTTTCGCGTAAGTGAATAAAAGGAATTCATCTGGAATTCGAACTCGGTTCCTCGATTTCTTATTTCGAGCCGATATCTACTGCACCACAACGTACATCCTAAAACCCCCTAATATATACTTTTTTAAAAAGGTCAGTATCCAGCTATATATAAGAAGTTGAGTATGTGCGTGGTGGTGCAATGGATATCGGCTCGGAACGAGAAATCGGGGAGCCGAGTTCGAATTCCAGCTGAATTCACTGCATTCACTTACGCACAAATACCCTTGGGAAAGGAAATATTAATCCGTCTCTTCCGTCCAATTATGGGTTAAATAACAGGACAGATTGGGTTCTATAGCATTGGCTGGCAACCAGTCTACCGCAAAATGTAATGGCAACCTACTGCGGGATAATCTTCTGTCCAGTCAGTCATATCTCTTTCGAGACATGATCGCCCAAATGATGTATCACATATGGCACTTAACTGACTGACTGAATATAATAGTTGGAAACATGATTAAGGTTTCTACTGGTCATGAACTGCGGGATTGGTCTTCTATTGTTATGAAGTAATAAACTGATCCCCCACTAATTACTACTTAATAATATAATGTATCTCTTCTCTCTCTAGCTATGAGTCAAATAACAGGATAGGTTGGGTTCTATAGCCTTGGGCTGGTAATCAGTCTATCGCAGAAAGCAATGGCAACCTACTACGGGATAATCTTCTGCCCAGTTAGTCATGTCTCTTTCGAGACATGATCGCTCAAGCGTGTATCACGTATGGCACTTAACTGACTGACTGAATATAATAGTTGGAAAGATGATTAAGGCTTCTACTGGTCATAAAATGGGGGATCGGTTTTCTATTGCTATGAAGTAATAAACTGATCCCCCACTAATTACTACCTAATAATATAATACATCTCATATACTTCTAGCTATGAGTCAAGTAACAGGACAGATTGGGTTCTATAGCCTTGGTCGGCAACCAGTCTACCGCAGAAAGCAATGGCAACCTACTGCGGGATAATCTTCTGCCCAGTCAGTCATGTCTCTTTCGAGACATGATCGCCGAAAGCGTGTATCCCGTATGGCACTTAACTGACTAAAGACCGTATCACCAAAACACTCTGATGCTGTCAGCTGCTGTGGTAGTGCTGACCAGGTAGCCACTCAAAAAATTAGTAGCGGTTGATAAAAACAGTGTCGAACCGTAAGAGTTGTTGGGCCATGAGTGCCGAATTAAAAAAGTCAGACTGTACTGAATCAATTTTGAAATTACATTTCAATTACAATATACTAGCAGCATAGTCCGGCGTTGCTCGGGTGGAATGAAAGTCTTAAAACTAATCCATAGTCTTGGAGTTCAGAATCTGCCTAAAAAATATTTGCGTGAAGTTTGGTGAGAATCGGATAAAAATTGTGGATTTGTATAAAGGACATACAGACAAATAAACAGACACACACACACAAACATATTGCCTTATATATATATTATCGATTTTCTGCACTATTGTAAGAACTGCAACCTTGAAACTTCTGAATATCGTTTCTTATGTCTTTGTCTATGAGTGTATCAAATTTGATTAAAATCGGACCACTTCTTCTATAAACCGATGTTTTCGATTATCGATTTTCGATATTTATCGGGTGTACCTCGACACAAAACCTAGCTAAGAACACCCGCAGACGCTTATAGTACAACTGTGTAAATTTTCAAGAAAATCGGTTCAGCCGTTTTGGAGTCTATAGGTAACGGATACACATACACACACAGAGTTTCATTTATAAATAAGTTTAGATATTTAACATGAGTAATATGAGCTTTTTTATCTCCGCTATTAACTCTATTTTCAAATATTAAAACCGCTTAAATCTTTCTTTTCGTCGCAAATCTAAACACTCTTAAATAATGCTGCGTAAATCAGCAATTTAAAGGTCATCTCAAGCCAATAAAATGTCGAGAAAAGGTCCAAACTTTGTACAATATTATAACGCATTTGTTTATGCCCATTGATACACACGCGCTTGCAGAAATAATTCTCTTATGTAAATAAAAGTATATAGAAAAAGTTCAGGTCAAGTAGGTGTCATGATAAAAGGTCACACAAATGCATTTTTCTTAGTTTTTTTTTAGTTTTAGTATTTAAAAAGGGTAGGATTGTGGATGCTGGAAAGGCTGTGTGGTCGCTTCGGAGATTTGCCGCACATGTTCGTGTTGACACGTCGTTGGTGTTTTTATGCCGGCAAGCCTCTGGATTGTGTTGCTGTCCCGGTTCTGGAGATACGCATTATCCAGAAGCACGTCAAGATTGACGCATCGCACAGACAGAAGTGACAGACTGCAGAGCATCATCAGCGCAAATCTAACTCCAAAAGTGTGAACACAAACCGTTGAGAATAATTTCCTACGGACACACGTGTTTCTGTGTAAACTATCAATTCTGTTATAGCTCCGATATGCCCGTCTACAGTGGTTATAATAAAAAGATTACACCAGAGTTCGGATGGGGATTTGTAATGGTCAGTGAAAAGAGTTGTTTCTGCGATGGTTGTCCGTTTTGTGTGTACGACATTGACCTTTCAGAGCCTATTCACCTACGATCAACAGGCCTAACTCTCCACGATGTGTTAGTTCCAATCTATATTACAACTATTGCAATATAGGTCCTGGGTATCTGCATCCAGCAGCAAGGCCTCTGATTAGAAGGTTGTGTGGAACATGGAACCATGTCTTAATTGCTGTTGTTCTTAGGTCCATCCTGACCCAGAGTAGTAGTACCTGTTAGGGTCCCAGCTATGGGTAAATTAGTTAAACTCCCAAATTGGGATCAAAACACTATGAAAGTATAAAAATTAACTTTTATAAAAAAAATATAGCTTTTTGAAGAAAAAATATTGCCAACAATACATTTTTGAAGGAAAATCTTTTTTTTTTTTTTGCCATAATACATTTTAAATACAAAACTAGAAGACGTTTTCAGTTTTCTAAAATAAAAAAAATTAAATTTAAAAAAGAAATGTCATCAAAATCTGACTAAATCAACCTTCTCACTATAACCAAACATTTAAAAAAATACCTTTTTGGCATTAAATAACCCACAGAGGTTGATATGTTGTTAAACAAAACTCAAACTATTGCAATATATTTATCCCTCCTCAATTTATAGTCAAACCACACAAATACATGCTGGGATTTCTTCCTAACCCATAAGTTCCCAACCTTTTTGCTGCGATTAGCCCAAAATACAATTTCACTATTATCCATTACCCCAATGAACAGTCAGTCAGTTAAGTGCCATACGTGAAACACGCTTGGGTGATTATGCCTCGAAAGAGACATGACCGGCTGGGCAGAAGATTATCCCGCAGTAGGTTGCCATTGATTTCTGCGGTAGACTAGTTGCCAGCCAAGGCTATAGAACCCAATCTGTCCTGTTATTTAACCCATAACTGGAAGGAAGAGACGGATTAATACCTTTCCAAAAGGTATTTGCGCGTAAGTGAATGCAATGAATTCAGCCGGAATTCGAACTCGGCTCCCCGATTTCTCGTTCTGAACCGATATCCACTAAACCACAACGCACATCCAACGCACCCCAATGAACAAATACCCGTAATATAGGAAAAGAATTAATTATATTTTCATATATCAAAAGCAGACAAAGTTAATGGAAATTATTCAATACAATAGTACCAATCTATAATAATCAGTGGTATAGTAGGCCGTAAACCTAGCCGTGATTCTTAATGTGAGTGTTGAGCTTGTATTGCCTGTGCTAGTTTATTTATTCTTGGCTTTGTGACTGAAAGGGCTATTTGGGCGTTGCTTGCCACGTTGAGTCTGCGACGTTTCTTGGTCTTCATTCCAAGGACAGTAGAAAAAGCTTGTTCACATAGATAAGTGGTTGAAAATCCTATGAGAATTTATACTGCTCTAGAGGCTAGTGTTGGTATATCCTACAGACGAGAGATCCAAAAGGTGTCTAGACCAGACTTGGTCTCAAACAAAAGCTTCCATGCATTGTTCATCCAGAGTGTGAGAAATTCTTCTTTTGCTGGATAGTCCTCATCAGGAATGATATCTTCACTCACAAGATTAGGATTTCTTACCCATTCATTGTTGGAATTATTGAGGTAGCGGGAATTCCTCCTTGGAATACTGTCTCGTTAATAATTTGGCAGAGTGTAAAATTATAAGCTGATTGCATCTTCTCAAACCAAATATCCATTATCCCTAAAATAAGGACTCGGCGGACCTGAAGCAAACTACCACCACGTTTAATTTCATTGTTTTTCATTATGTTTTGTTTTTTTCAGCGTAGTCCTATCGATTGTTACTGAAACTTTCCGATTATCAAAAAAAAAAATATAGAAAATTACAATATTTAAACAAATTTTGTGTGTGTGTTGTGGCGGGTCAGTTTATCATACAACGTTAAAATAAATCGAACTTTTATTTTCAATCCACTCGCGTTGGGGTCGATTAGGTTTTGTTAATTTCGTTGTTTTGCTTCTTTTTTTTTTTACTTTTTTCAGCGCAGTTCTATCGATTCTTACTTAAACTTTCTGATTATCAAAAGAAATTTAGAAAAATTACAATATTTAAACAAATTTTTGGGGGGCGGGGTCAGTTTCTCATACAAAATTAAAGTAAATCGATCCTCCATTTTTAATCCACCATACGGTTGCATGAGAAACTGGTAACTACCCCCTAAAATTGTTTAAATATTAAAATTTTTGCCATTTGTTTTTTTTTTGTTTTTTTTTCATTCGTAAAGTTTAAGGTGTAAAAGATAATATTGCACTGACACGTATCGGGGACTGGTTTCAAAATGGAGGCTCGATTTACTATAACGTTGTATGAGAAACTGATCTTCCTCACCAGAAAATGTTTAAATATTGAAATTTTTCAAATTTTTTTCTTAATCGTAAAGCTAAAGAGCTACTCGAGAGGACTGCGCTAAAAATTAAAAAAAAAATTAAAAACAACAAAATTAAACGCGGTGGTAGTCTGCTTCAGGTTCACCATGGGCTCATCACCCCACTGGGGTAATTTATCCCGGGGTTGGGAACAATGGTCGTAACCAATAAGATAAGCCATTTTGTCGTTGTCATCAGACTCACTCCCTGTCTGTCCTTGAAGTTCGTTTATTCAGTCCTTTTGTGTGTCGACCCCACATTTTTATTTTCTGGTTCTTTTTTTTTTTTTTTTTTGCCTTATTACAGTTTTTTTTTTTTTTTGCCTTATTACAGTTTTTTTTTTTTGCCTTACGTATTTCGTTTGCTTCAAATCTAAACTTATTTATAATTGGAACTTTGTGTGTGTGTGTGTGTGTGTGTGTGTGTGTGTGTGTGTGTGTGTGTGTGTGTGTGTGACCTGGAGTAGATCTTATCTTGTGTGACCTGGAGTAGATCTTATCTTGCGCATGGATAGGTGTCAATGCAAGCGCTTTCGGTAGGCAACCCCGAGGACACACCTTCTTGCAGCCCTAACCAGTCTCCCTCCCAGCACAGATCGTGGGTAATGACCGCCTGTATCCTCTAACCTAGGTCCCTTTCTACAAACAGAATCATGACTAAACAAATCAGAAATGACCCTAAACCAGTTAAATCCAAACCACCTAAACCCATTGACCTATCCTTCACTAAGATCCGAGGCATTCGTACTAACTTTCCTAGTGTAGAAGCGTTCCTGCATGAAAAGTCCCCTGACATCCTCGCGCTCTGCGAAACTAACCTCAACTCAGCTATTCTCTCCTCTGACCTCTTCATCCCTGGTTATCTTCCCCTTTTAAGGAAGGATTCCACTGTCCACATGCATGGGCTGGGTGTTTATGTCAGCGAACACCTCCCCATAACTAAGGTGACTTCACTCGAATCTATTGACCACCAATACATATGTCTCCGCCTGTCTCTCCTCAGTTCGGTTAGCTACCTATTCTTCCTTTACCGTTCTCCCTCCTCTCCTAACTGCTCCCTACTAGATAGCATTGCCGACGACATAGATAAGGCTATTTCCTATCACCCATTCGCCCACATATTTGTATTTGGAGACCTCAATGCCCATCACTCTGATTGGCTTGAAAACGCCGTTACTGATCCGGCGGGCATTCACGCCATGAACTTTGCTATTTCCCAATCCCTTACGCAAGTGGTGGACTTCCCCACTCGCTTCCCAAGCACTCCCTCGGGTCATTCCTCACTGCTAGATATATGTTTCACCTCTGCGCCTGACGCCTGTCAAGTCTCGCAGCTTTGCCCTCTCGGCAACTCCGACCACGCTGTAGTCTCCCTCAGTATTTCTTTCCAATCTCACTCCCCCCAGGAGCCCCCTACTTATAGAACCTCCTACCTCTACCAAAAAGCTGACTGGGATGCCTTTCGCGATTTCCTCTGCGACGTCCCTTTGGGAAAAATGTTTGACCTATCAGTTGATGACTGTGCCTCTGAGGTCTCGTCATGGGTGAAAAGCTGGCATTGATGCCTTCATACCCACCAGGAAGTATTGCTTAAAACCTCCTTCCTCTCCGTGGTTCTCTCCGGCCTGCTCAGCCGCCATTACCCACAGGAACCATTACTTCTGTCTATTCCGGAGACAGCCAACTGATCACAATAGGCGCCTGTTCACATCTGCTCGCAGTGAGTGCAAGAGAACCCTAAATGACGCCAAACAGTTGTTTGCTGAGAGAATGCGACAGCACATAGCTGACCGCAAGTTCGGCTCCAAGGACTATTGGAGGATTTGTAAACGAGTGCTCAACAATAGGAAATCCTCAATACCTCCTTTAATCCATGGATTTGAGGTTCTCACGACATCTGCGGACAAAGCGGAGTGCTTTGCCCGCAGATTCTCATCCAACTCCACATTCGACTCGTCCGGAGTGCACCCACCCGACTTCCCTATTAGAACTGAGGCCAAACTGCACGACGTATATATTACCCCGACAGTAGTATCCAGAGTAATTTCAAAACTCGACCCCCATAAGGCGTGTGGAGACGATGGAATCCCGGTGATAGTCCTCAAGAGGTGTGCCCCTGAACTTTCCCCTGTCCTCTCTAAACTGTTTAAATACTGCCTTTCTGCTTCCTGCTTTCCTGCACGCTGGAAATTCTCCTCAGTCGTTCCTGTCTTTAAGAATTGTGGTGAACCCTCGAACCCATCCAACTATCGCCCTATCAGTCTTCTACTGATATTCGGGAAAGTATTCGAGGCTATAATCAATGCTGAAATAGTTCATCATCTCACCGCCCACAAACTGTTCTCCGACAGGCAATATGGATTCCGCTTTGACAGGGCCACGGCCGACCTGCTAACAACTGTAACGGAGTACATGCTACAGGCCCTTGATGAGTCTGACAAGGCTCGCGCGGTTGCTCTGGACATCTCCAAGGCTTTCGACAGGGTTTGGCACCCTGGCCTCCTATGCAAACTACGCGGTTATGGTATTACCGGTCGCCTGCTTGACCTAATCCAATCTTTCTTAAATAACCGCAAAATGAAGGTTGTTCTGAATGGGCGTGCCTCTTCGTCCTACAGCACGAATGCTGGTGTCCCACAGGGCTCTATCCTGGGCCCGACGCTCTTCCTTATTTTCATCAACGACCTCCCAGATGAGATCAAGTCCCAAGTAGGCATCTACGCAGATGACACTACAATATACTCCCGCTCCAGTAAGAAACCTGTCGTCGCGGACAGACATAATCTCGCTGCTGACCTTGAGCGGGATCTACACTCTGTGGTGAACTGGGACAAGAAGTGGCTTGTCAACTTCAATTCATCTAAGACCAAGCTGTTGTCTGTCAACCATTACAGGCAACCTCTTCTGCCTCCCATAAGCATGGACCAGGTGATTCTCCCGGAGAGTAATACACTACGCCTCCTCGGACTTACCCTGTCCTCAGACCTCAAATGGAACCACTATATTGAATCCATAGCAAAATCTACTGCTAAGAAGATTGGGTCACTATGTCGATCCAGGATGTTTTTTCCACCTGAATCCATCCTGCATATATATAAGTCAACCATCCGTCCGTGCATGGAGTACTGCTGCCATTTATGGTCAGGTGCCCCTGCTGTTCTCCTCAGTGTTCTTGACAAGCTCCAAAGGAGAGTCTGTAATGTGATAGGTACTGATCTGGCGACTCGACTGCAGCCACTTTCCCATCGTTCGAAATGTGACCTCCCTTTGTCTGTTCTATAAATACTTTCATGGCTTCTGCTCGGATGAGCTTAAGTCACTGATGCCTCCTCAACAGGTGTTTACCCGTGCAACCAGACTGGCAACTGGGTCTCACCCATTCACAGTCAGGTTAGCCAAATGCAGACGACAATTCTACTCCTGCAGCTTCCTCTCTCGCACTTCCCGCCTGTGGAACTCGCTCCCGTATTCTTGCTTTCCTGACGGCTACAACCTCCAGAAATTTAAATGCAAAGTTAATACTCATCTACTAACCACTGGACTCTGGCTCTCTCCCCTCCCCTGTATAATCTTCCCTTTCTCTCCACCTATGTATCTGTCATTGCACCTGCTTTCTCAGCTTTCTATTGTTCCTTTCTAACTAGCTTGTACTCCTCACTCTTTTCTAATTAATCTTTTTACATTTATGTAACCCCCTGCACATCAGTGGCGTTTCTGCCTTGCTCGGGGTGAAATGATTAAAAAAAAAAAAAGAAGATAGATCTATCGCCCAGTTCACACTCCATCCACGTCTATTGAACAGGTTAAGAGGCTCATCCCTTGTTCCCTGTTTAGGAAGTGGTTTCCGGCTTTCGCTTTTCCAATCTTTTCATTATTACGTAGCCCCCTGCACATCGGTGGCGTTACCGCCATGCTCGGGGTGATACGATTAAAAATAAATAAATAAAAATAAATAAACTCCTAAACGACTGAACCGATTTTCTTGAAAATTGACACAGTTGTACTATAAGCATCTGCGAGTGGTCTTGGCTAGGTTTTGTGTCGAGGGACCCCCGATAAATATCGAAAATCGATAATCGAAAAAATCGGGTTATAGAAGGAATGGTCCGATTTTAATCAAATTTGGTACACTCAAAGACAAAGACATGAGAAACGATATTCAGAAGTTTCAAGGTTGCAGTTCTTACAATAGAAAAATCGATAATATATATATATAAAAGGCAAGACACCGGGTCTGATCAAAATCAGCCCTTTTATTTTAGTTTTTCCTTCGGGTTTGGCTCTAAGTAGGTATAATTGTAGTTCTTAGTCTCAGCCATGATACCACTTACTCAGAGGACTTATTTAGCCTTCAAAATTCAGTTTACGACCAAAAATACTTATTTAATATCGATACCAAGAAATGAAAATTTGACTTAAATCCATTCATTTTTCTTTCAGTCTACGGTTTCGCTTTAACTGGAAACAACTATTGCTTTTTAGTCTTTTGTGTCATCTTCCAAAGAGTCTGAGCTCCAGGACTATGGATTAGTTTTAAAGCTTTCATTACACCCGAGCAACGCCGGGCTATACTGTTAGTCATCATTATTTTTGTCTTGTTCTTTGCTTTCCTTTTTCTTATATTTTCTATATTTCTGAGATAAGGTATTGTAACTATTTACATTATATATATTGTTCAGACAATCCTCATCTTTGTTGTCATAGTCACGACGTTTCGACATTTGTCAGCTCCGGCCATCTTCAGGTGATATACGTTGGAATTTCGAATTGAATCCTTGTCTTTTGTTCCCAAGGGTATATTTTTCTAGTTCCACGCGCCATGCGTCTTCAGGATATCTCAATTTCAGTTTTTCTTTAAGTAACCCATCTCTTCAAATTTTTGTTTACCTTACCTGTAGCCAGGTACTGAACTCTCCAAGGACACATGGGCCAGTTAAAGTAATCTAGAAATTTAACCTAAAGAATTGTGAGTTCAATCTAGCCCGGTGGACGAAATAAAGGATTCGGTTGGAAATTCTAACGTACACTACCGGCCACAATTATTAGGCCACCTCAGTGTTTTAAAAAATGATGTATTTCATATTATTTTTTAGTATTTATTGCCAAGTGAATAATTGTAAATGGAGATAGATTGGTTCTTTTGTTAATATTGCACAATAATATTGCACAATGACATGTGCATCTAATGAATTTATAAATATTTAATAATTGCCTATATTACAGTTTCATCAATGAAAGAATGAAAAGAAATTAGGAAGATTTGGACGAGTTCATCTTTGTTTCCTTGCCTTGTAAAATTTTGCAAAGTAATAATAACAAAAGAACCATTCTATTTTCATTGAGAATTATCCACTTGGCAATAAATAGTAAAAATAGTACGAAATACATAATTTCTTTTAAACTTATATATGTATATACACTACGTGCCATAATTATTAGGCAACATCAGTGTTTTAAAATACGATGTATTTCATACTATTTTTAATATTTATTGCTAAGTGAATAATTGTAAATGAAAATAGAATGGTTCTTTTGTTAATATTGCACAATAACATGTGCATCAAATGAATAAATATTTAATAATTACCTATATTGCAGTTTCATCAATGAAAGAATGAAGAAAATTTAGGCTGATTCGGACGAGTTCATCTTTACTTCTTTGCCGCGTAAAATTTTGCAAAGTAATAATAAATGAAATAAAATCTACAGGGTGCGATGGGTAAATTGTCTGGTGAAATGGTTCAAAGTAATAATAACAAAAGAACCATTTCTATTTTCATTTGGCAATAAATACTAAAAATAGTATGGAATGCATCATTTCTTTTTAAAAAGAACTAGGGTGGCCTAATGATTATGGCCGGTAGTGTATATATATATATATATATATATATATATATATATATATATATATATAGGAAATCTACACGGTCCGATGGGTAACTTTTCGCTATTTGGCTTGTAAAATGTTTCAAAGAAATAACAAAAGAACCATTTTATTTTCATTTAGAATTATCCACTTAAAAATAGTATGAAATACATCGTTTCTTTAAAAACAGCTGGTGTGGCCTAATGATTACAGCCAGTAGTGTATATCACCTGAAGAAGGCCTGGAACGTACAACAGCCGAAACGTGGTGAATATGACTACAAAGAGGAGAACAGCAGCGTAAAACAATTTAGAAAAAAAAGACTGAATAGCGCCAAGTATGTTTAGAAAGCTTTACAAAATGCTTATTCCTGGAAATAATACTGAACTTCCTTCTATATTTCAGCGAATGCTGGAAAATCTTGTCAAAGATGAAAGATAGACCCGAAGCAACTGAAATGTGCTTCTACAAAAGGATGCTGTGGAGAACTATGGGCCAAATATGCGAGCAACGACGAGATTTTGGAGAGAATAAAAACGAAAAAGAAACTTATACTTATATCAGGAAGAGACAGTAGAAGTTTCCGGGAAGCATAATGAGAAAGGAGGTCTTGGAGAATATGATACTCACAGGACGGATAGAGGAAAAATGAGATGGGGAAAACAGCGTGGGACATACTTGATGGGCTTAAACAAATGGAATGATAGAACAGGATTTGGGAGAAATATCGAGACAAAATTTATTAAGCGCTACAAAAAACAAGAAGATGTGGAGGGCCATGATTGCCTACGGTCACCACACATGTCCCCTATTCAATATATACGGAATATTGGTGGAACGACGCTTGACGTGTTCATTTTGCTTACTGATAACTTTGTTCTGTATTGTGTCAAAAGGACAAAGAAGCGTGGAGCCATGGTGTTTTACTAAGTTTTCTAATCAGTTGTAATTCTTCGAGGTCACGGTCGGCAACCTTTTGGAGAGTGAGGGCTAAAAAGCTATGTAGAATCATGGAGGAGAGCCAAACAGCTATGGCTCTAGTGTCATGGAGAAGAACCATGTTATTAAATATGTGAATAAATTTTCTGTGTTTGAAGAAAACAAGGATTTAATATAATTTAAGAGCTGACACGAATTTTGTTAAAAAAAATATTACATCCTAAAAATAAATGTTTCATAAAACAGTATTGAAAAAAAAATCATTAAAATCGGTTGAAAACACATTTATTTTAAAAGTGTCCACTCGCGAAAGCAATTTCGTGTTTTCTAGTTTTTTCCTTCAAAAATGTATTGATGGTCATAATTTTTTCCTTCAAAAAAGTATTATTGGTAATATTTTTCTTTCAAAAATTTATATTTTTCTATAAAAGTCTATTTTTATGTATATATTTCTATAAAAGTTTTTTTTATAGTGTTTTGACCACAATTTGGGGATAAACTATTAGGCCATAGCTTGAACCCTAACAGGTGCTATCACTCTGGGTCAGAATGAACCTGAAAACAACAGCAATTAAGAGGTGGTTCCATGCTTCACACAACCTCTTAATCACAGGCCTTGCTGCCGGATGCAGTTTACCATCATACCCAGGACCTATCACCTTGGTGGCTACACACTTTTTCTGAAGGTACTTCACTATGCTAAATATTGTCCATTTTCTGAAGAAGTTGCTTCAAGTTACATTTGATGTCTTCTTTGAAAAGTTAGATGTCAGTTTACCTGGAAAAAAATTGAAGTGGTGTTTAATAGGAATAGTTTAAATGAATGCCTGCAAGATTTCACAGTTCTATTTCATAGTCAACCGATGAAGTTTACAGTTCTGACTCATATATGAACTAGGAGGTTGAAAAGAAACTACATATTTAATATTACTTATAACCAGGGCCGTAGCTGATGCTAAAAAAACACCGAGCACAGAGAAAATTGCCCGGATTTATTAGGCAACAATGTGATGACGTCATCAGTGTCATCCGTTTTCAGAAACTATGATTTTGCAGATTTTTTCGGCTATTCTAATGGAAATTAGGCACAGAACGTGAACGAAAGCAGGAAATCCGGGTTCGGACTTTCTGAGTAGAACCAGTCTTTTCTCCCAAAATTATTAAATAAACAAACAGATTTTTACTGCGTTCATTCGGATGTTTTCTTCGTTTTTCTTTCTTTCTTTCTTTCTTTCTTTCTTTCTTCGTGTATTGTTTAGTTTGATTTCTGACGAAAACATTTTTCCTTGCCCGGATTTTCACTATGATTGCACGGATCGGCCCGGAACCATGGCCCAGTAGTCAGATACAGCCATGCTTATAACATTTTGGTAATATCTCAGTCTGTTCATGATCTATCTATCTATCTATCTATCTATCTATCTATCTATCTATCTATCTATCTATCTATCTCAGTCTGTTCATTATCTATCTTTCTCAGTCTGTTCATTATCTATCTATCTATCTATCTATCTCAGTCTGTTCATTATCTATCTTTCTCAGTCTGTTCATTATCTATCTATCTATCTATCTATCTATCTATCTATCTATCTATCTATCTCAGTCTGTTCATATCTATCTATCTATCTATCTATCTATCTATCTCAGTCTGTTCATATCTATCTATCTATCTATCTATCTATCTATCTATCTATCTATCTATCTCAGTCTGTTCATATCTATCTATCTATCTATCTATCTATCTATCTATCTATCTATCTATCTATCTATCTATCTCAGTCTGTTCATTATCTATTTATCTATCTATCTATCTATCTCAGTCTGTTCATTATCTATCTTTCTCAGTCTGTTCATTATCTATCTATCTATCTATCTATCTATCTATCTATCTATCTATCTATCTATCTATCACAGTTTGTTCATTATCTATCTATCTATCTATCTATCTATCTATCTATCTATCTATCACAGTTTGTTCATTATCTATCTATCTATCTATCTATCTATCTATCTATCTAAGTTTGTTCATTATCTATCTATCTATCTATCTATCTATCTATCTATCTATCTATCTATCTATCTATCTATCTCAGTCTGTTCATTATAATATATTGTGATCCCTAAAGTGGTAGAATTTCATTGTTAAATACTGTTTTTTTTTTTTTTCAGAGTGACAAGTTTAACGCGGAAAGGCCTAATAGCTGACACTGGGTGAGCGTGTTCAGCTAGAAACCCCGTCACATAGCATGGCATTCCGCGGTAAGAGATGATACCACGGTGTTTAAAGACTCGAATTTCAGTAGATGCCATAACCACCAGAAATTATTATTTCAAATCGATGAATATAGAATCTGTAGAAGATATCTGTGTGCGTTGTGGGGTAGTGGATATCGACGCAGACCGACAAATCGGGGAGCCGAGTTCGAATTCCAGTTGAATTCTTTGCATTCACTTACGCACAAATACCCTTGGGAAAGGTATTAAAACATCTCTTCCCTCCATTTATGGGTTAAATAATAAGACAAATTCGGTTCTATAGCCTTGGCTGGCAACCAGTCTACTACAGAAAGCAATGGTAACCTACTGCGAGATAATATTCTGCCCAGTAAGTCATGTCTCATTCGAGACATGATCGCCCAAAGCATGTATCACTTATGGCATTTAAATGACTGACTAAATATAATAGATTGAATCGTGATTAAGGCTTCTACTGTGCATTAGATGGGGGATCGGTTTTCTATTGTTATGAAGTAATAAACTAATCCCCCACTAAATACTACGTAATAATATAATACATCTATTCTCCCTCTAGCTAAGAGTCAAATAACAGGACAGATTGGATTCTATAGCCTTGGTTGTCAACCAGTCTACCACAAGAGCAAAAAAAGGATGTGAACACAGGGGTGAAGACAGTTGTGAAGGTAGAGAGAAAGGAAAAGAACAAGATATACGGGGTGATGTGGAAAAAGCTAGACTTAAGTGGATAAGAATTGGGAATTAAAATTCCATTTAAATTCCTGGAGGTTGTAGCGGTGAGGAAAGCAAAAATATGGAAGGGAGTTCCACAGGCGGGAAGTGCGAGAAAAGAAGCTGATGGAGTAGAACAACCTTCAGCATGTCATAACAATCAGTATTGTTATTACATTTGATGAATATTTGATCTAGGGCAGATATCCACAGAAGTCGTTTGCCTTTAACACTCAGATTGAAAGAGAATTTCTATGTACAGTGTGCTACTATACGTGAAATAAACATCACAAAATTTCATTCGAAACTGATGAACATGGGATCTGTTGTAAATATACACTGAAGCAGTCGCTTTCATATCTGGATTAAAAGAAAATTTTCATGGAACGCATGCTTCGATACATGCCATAACCATCAAAATTCATCATTCCAAACTGATAAATATTTTATTTTTGGTTGCTATCCAGAACAGCGGCTGTTTTTTTTACATCCAGATTGGAAGAAAATTTTCATGGACAATGTGCTTCCATACATCACTTAAACATCAGAAATTGTCATTCCAAACTGTTGAATATGGTATCTGGGGCAAATATCCACAGAAGTGGCCGTCTTTTTACATCCAGATTGGAAGAAAATGACCATCGACAAAGTGCTTCCATACATGACATAAACGTCAAAAATTGACATTACAGCTGATTAGTATAGGATCTTTGGTAAATATCCACAGAATTTGCCGTCTTTTAACTCTGCTATTGAAAGAAAATGTATATTGACCGTGTACTTCGATAAATGTAATAACCATCTGAAAATGTCATTTTCAAACTGATTATGGAATCAGGGGTAGATATCCTTAGAGGCGTCCATTCATTAACATCCTAATTTCAAGAAAGTGTACATGGACCGTGTGCTTCGTTACATTATATAACCATCAGAAATGTTCATTCTAAGCTAAAGAATATGGGATTTGTGGTAGATGTTCACGAAAACGGCCGTCTTTTAACATCCAGATTGAAAGGAAAAATTCATGGACCGTGTCCTCCGATACATGCCATAGCCATCAGAAATTGTCATTCCAAACTGAGGAATATGGTATCTACGTTAGCAGAAGCTGCTATCCTTTTACATACATATTGGAAGAAAATCTTCATGGGCCGTGTCCTTCAATACATGCAATAGCCATCAGAAATCTTTCTTCCAAACTTATAAGTCCGGGGTAGATATCCACAAACGCAGCCGTCCCTTAATATCCAAATTGAAAGATTTGCAAAAAAGCAAATTTTGAGCCCTGTACTGTAGATCTACCATTACACTGATAAAAAATAAAACGTCTTCTATAAAAATAAACCAATAATAATCATTGGTTTATTTTTTTAACAGTTATTAAGAATCTTAAATTGGAACTTTCTTTCCAGCTACCTTGTGTATTTAAATATATATATACAGTATTGTGCAAAAGTATTAAGAGAATAACTATTTTATATTTTATGAGGCATCAAAATCAAGTTTCAAATCACCCCTGTCCTAACACTTTTGTACACCACCGGTAGTGTGAAAAATTATTAGGACAGGATTGATTTTCCTAAAAACCTCACTGAAATTCAAATACAGGGTGAAAAGCCAAGTAAATTGCTAATAAATATTGATTATTTAAAACTAGGTGTAAAAGAAATGTATTAAAAAGAAGTTATATTTAATTTTTCCTATTTTCTATAAAACAAGTTATTTTGAAACTACTCATTATTCTATTATCCTTGGATATGACTGACTTTTTTCATATTCCCCCTCTCGAATTGATAAATCTAATGTTACCTCACAAGACACACTTTGGGAACAAATACAAGCTGCTTGGCAGGAGATACCATTAGATTCATTGAAGAATCTTGCGATGTCAATGCCTGACAGAATGAAGGCTGTGATCAAAGCAAAAGGCTATTATACTAAATATTAAATTTATTTTGTAACAAGTATTTTTCTTGTTAAAGCATTTGTTGAGTAAATCAAATAAAATTACTTTAATTAAGTTGTTTATTTTCTGTCAATATGCTTCATAAAAGATAAAATAGTTCTTGTCCTAATATTTTTGCACAGTACTATATATATATATATATATATATATATATATATATATATTCTAAACATGTATTCTTAAATATAAGAGACAATGAATGTCTATTATGTGTAATCATGAGCCATTCTAAACATCGTATTTTGGCTTTAATTTCAGTTGAAAATGAAGAGAAAATTGAAGATGGCTCATGTGAGCCGAACGCTTAGAACCAACCTAATAAAAAATTATCCAAATGTTGGAGAATTTTTGTCTTCATTTTCAACTCAAATTAAAGCCAAAATACGATGTTTAGAATGGTTCATGATTAAACATAATAGACATTCATTGTCTCTTATATTTAAGAACATATGTTTAGAAAATTATCTACTGCCTTGATACACTAAATATATATATATTGTTAAATATAACAAACAATGAATGTATATTATGTTTTATCATGAGCCGTTCTAAACATCGTATTTTGGCGTTAATTTCAGGTGAAAATAAAAACAAAAATTGTTCAACATTTAGATATTTTTTTATTATAGTAGCAACCTTAATCACGACTCCAACTATTATATTCTGTCAGTTAAATGCCATACGTGATACACGCTTTGGGCAATCATGTTTCGAATGAGACATGACTGACTGGGCAGAAAATTATCCCGCAACAGGTTGCCATTGCTTTCTGCGGTGGACTGGTTACCAGCCAAGGCTATAGAACCCAATCTGTCATATTATTTAACCCATAACTGGAGGTAAGAGACGAATTAATACCTTTCCCAATGGTATTTGTGCTTAAGTAAATGCAAGGAATTCAACTGGAATTCGAACTCGGCTCCCCGATTTGTCGTTCCAAGCCGATATCCACTGCACCACAACGCACATCCTGCACAACTCAGATAGGTCTCGAATAAACGATAGATGATATTTTACGAAGATGACTGATTTGAATTGTGCCTTCAAGTCGAAACAGCTTTCGTCGTGGTGATAATGCTCGTTGAGAGGAAAACGTCAACAAAAAACCAAAACCCCCCAAAATTAAGCATCTAATTGGTTTTTACGTATTTCATCTTACATGCTTTGTTTTGCTGTTTCATATCAGCCATTTATCAAACCAATATCAAACCATTATCAAACCATTATCAAACCAATATCAAACCATTTATCAAACCAATATCAAACCATTTATCAAACCATTATCAAACCATTTATCAAACCGATATAAAACCATTTATCAAACCAATATCAAACCATTATCAAACCATTTATCAAACCAATATCAAACTGTCCATAAAGTTCGAATTCATTCACTAAAACTAACAACTATAGCATTGTAAAATTTTTATTCCAAATTCTTTTAATTTTATATAATTAACTTAATTTAAATTAAAAATTTTAAATTAAAAATTTAAATTAAAAATTTAAATTAATTTAATTTTATATAAGTTAGGTACATTTTCCTAAAAGCAACAAAATTATATAACAAAATATAGTTGCAAAAGATAGCATATAACAATCACATATCAAATCATAGCACCTCTATTTATATCTCGACAGCAATAGACTCACACAAGATCAACAAGCAAGAAACAAAAACCAAACAAATGACCCTTTAAAAGGGTAGCTATGCTGGTCAAACAAACAACTAAACTAAACTATTTATCTCATATAAATCTATGAACAGAAACAAAACTAATTCAAATGTAAATTCCATTACTGACTTTTTCTATGCAGCTAAAACACCCAAAATCCTTTACTTTCTCTTCTCAAATTACACCGTAGAAATGTCACAAATCTAATTAAAATATTTTAAAAGCTACTGTTAATAATGACTAAATTCAAAAAGCTTTGGGTTTATAAATTAACGAAATACATAAAATGGGGTCAGAGGACAAAGACTGAAAAAGAGATGTCCATTTTGAACAAAAAAGAAACGAGAGGCATGAACGCTCATATCCTTGAGATTTATTGTTAGTCTTTTTAGATGTCCTCTGCGCGGACGTGTATTTTAGTGCAGTGGATACCGGTTCGGGACGGAAAAGCAGAGCTCGAATTCTAGTCGAATTCGTTGCATTCACTTCGTCACAGAAATGTAACGGTATTAATCCGTATCTTCCCTCCAGCTATGGAATAAATAACAGGGAAGATTGGGTCCTATAAACTTAGTTGGCAACCAGTCTACCGCAAAAAATAATGGCAACCTACTGCGGGAAAATATTCTGCCCAGTCAATCATGTCTCTTTCGAGACATGATCGCCCAAAGCGTGTATCACGTATGGCACTTAACTGACTGACTGAATATAATAGTTGTAATCATGATTACGGCTTCTATGGGTTATATAGTGGGGGATAGGTTTTCTATTGTTTTGAAGTAATAAGCTGACCCCCCCCCATTAATTTCTACATAATGATATAATACACCTCTTCTCTCTTTATCTACGAGTCAAATAACAAAACGGATTGAGTTCTATAACCTTTGTTGGCAAACAGTCTACCGCAAAAAATAATGGCAACCTACTGCGGGAAAATCTTCTGCTCAGTTAGTCATGCCTCTTTCGAGACATGATCGACCAAACGTGTATCAAGCATGGCACTTAACTGACTGACTGTTAATTTTCTATTGAGACTTTTTGTAATCATGGTGAACACATTTTCAGCTAATTCTTTAACAGTAACTTTATTATTCCTATCAGGTTGACGGTCCTGGGTATGACGGTAAACTGCATCCGGCAGCGAGGCCTTTGATTGGGAGGTTGTGAGGAGCATGGAACCACCTCTTAATTGCTGTTGTTCTCAGGTCCACCCTGACCCGTGGTGGTAGCACCTGTTAGGGGTCCCAGCTATGGTCAAATAGTTTATCCCTAAACTGAGGTTATAACACTATGAAAGTATAAAAATAGACTTTTTTAGAGAAAAATATACATTTTTGAAGGAAGAATATGACCAACAATACATTTTTGAAGGAAAAAATTATTACCAGCAATATATTTTTGAACTAGAAGACATCTTCAGTTTTCTAAAATTAAAAAAAAAAGATTAAAAAAAAACTTTTCATCAAACTCTGACTAAATCAACCTCACTATAACCGAACATTAAAAACAAATACTTTAAAACCCACCTTTTTGGCATTAAATAACCCACAGAGGTGTTGATATGCCGTTAAACAAAACTCAAACTCAAACTCAAAATCTGACTAAATCAACTTACTATAACCGAACATTAAAAAAGAATCCCTTAAACCCCCCACCCTTTTTGGCATTAAATAACCCACAGAGGTGTTGATATGCCGTTAAACAAAACTCAAACTCAAACTCAAACTCTATCAGGCTAACGGACACATACACTGAAAGAGCAATTACCGTACAGTCATCGAAGTTAGGCAAATGGTGAGTACTTAAATGGGTGACTATGTCGGAATATCAGCTGCTCCGACTTGGATGTACGGGTGGTGTAATGTATAATGGCTCGTAATTCTAGTTGGGTCCACCATTTTGTTATACTAACTCTAGCGTAAATACACTTGGGAAACACACTTTTCCACCCACCTATGGGTTAAACTTTAGTCTGTCATCGCCACGTGTTGATGAAGAGGTTTTTCGCAAAAATAAAGTGCCGATTTTTTGTTTTAATGCTGCACATTGATTGGTCCACATTCGCCTTTGATAATCGCCGTATTTCTAATAGTTTGTAATAAAAACGAAGATTTGAAGGTATTATTTGAGACATTCGTCATTAAGCATCACCCTATTCTTACAGATTCTAGTCTTGCAGTAGAATAAATTTTTTTTCTAACTTTCCAAGAAGATGAAGAGAGGGAAGATATTTTTCAAGACATGATCGACCAAACGTGTATCAAGCATGGCACTTAACTGACTGTCAGTTAATTTTCTATTGAGACTTTTTGTAATCATGGTGAACACAGGAACCAATGCCAATAAATCGTTGAGTGCAGATTTTGAGCTAATTCTTTAACAGTAACTTTATTATTCCTATCAGGCTGACGGACACATCATGTTGAAATAGCAGTTTCTAAACGACCACCGAATTTAAGCAAGTGGAATGGGTGACCGCGTCGGAATAACAGGTGCTGCGACTTGGATGTACGGGTGGTGTAATGTATAATGGCTCGTAATTCCAGTTAGATTCGCCATTTTGTTATATTAAACTCTATCGCAAATACATTTGGGAAAGATACTTTTCCATCCAGCTATGGGTTAGACTTTAATCACTAAATCGTTAACATCTCAAAGCAAAAACTACTTTTCTTTTTTTTAATCATATCATCCCGAGCAAGGCGGTAACGCCACTGACGTGCAAGGGGGGCTACGTAAGAGAAAAAAGATTTGAAAAGAGAAAGCCGGAAACCACATCCTAAACAGGGAACAAGGGATAAGCCTCTTTACCCGTTCAATAGATATGGGTGGAGTCTAAACCTGGCGGTAGTTTAGTCTACCTACTGCAATTTAAAAAAAAAAAAAAGAGAAAAGAAAAAATGAGAGTAAAAGTTTAGAAAAGAGAAAGCCGGAAACTACATCCTAAACAGGAAACAAGGGATAAGCCTCTTTACCCGTTCAATAGATGTGGGTGGAGTGTAAACCGGGCGATAGTTTAGTCTATCTACTCCGACTGAAAAAAAAAGGAGTGAGAAGATTGGAAAAGAGAAAGCCGGAAACCACATCCTAAACAGGAAACAAGGGATGAGCCTCTTTACCCGTTCAATAGATGTGGGTGGAGTGTAAACCGGGCGATAGTTTAGTCTATCTACTCCAACTGAAAAAAAAAGGAGTGAGAAGATTGGAAAAGAGAAAGCCGGAAACCACATCCTAAACAGGAAACAAGGGATAAGCCTCTTTACCCGTTCAATAGATGTGGGTGGAGTGTAAACCGGGCGATAGTTTAGTCTATCTACTCCAACTGAAAAAAAAAGGAGTGAGAAGATTGGAAAAGAGAAAGCCGGAAACCACATCCTAAACAGGAAACAAGGGATGAGCCTCTTTACCCGTTCAATAGATGTGGGTGGAGTGTAAACCGGGCGATAGTTTAGTCTATCTACTCCAACTGAAAAAAAAAAGGAGTGAGAAGATTGGAAAAGAGAAAGCCGGAAACCACATCCTAAACAGGAAACAAGGGATGAGCCTCTTTACCCGTTCAATAGATGTGGGTGGAGTGTAAACCGGGCGATAGTTTAGTCTATCTACTCCAACTGAAAAAAAAAGGAGTGAGAAGATTGGAAAAGAGAAAGCCGGAAACCACATCCTAAACAGGAAACAAGGGATAAGCCTCTTTACCCGTTCAATAGATGTGGGTGGAGTGTAAACCGGGCGATAGTTTAGTCTATCTACTCCAACTGAAAAAAAAAAAAGAGAAAAAAAAAATAAGAGTAAAAGTTTGGAAAAGAGAAAGCCGGAAACCACATCCTGAAAGAATGTTTTCTAGCTTTTAAAGATTGACAAACCGTAAAAAACAAATCCATGAAAAATAGTGTTCTTATTAATATTCACATTCGGACTAATATACTCATTTTTGTTGTTGTTGTTGTTGTTGTTGTTGTTGTTGTTGTTGTTGTTGTTGTTATTATTATCACAACCTTCAGTGTGGAACTGGTCAATATTTTAGAGAATAGAAAAGTTATAGATTGTCTTGCTTTATCTTCTAAATCATAACTGAATTACTATTTTAAAAGATTTTTTATAATTTCACCCCAACAAGCAAGGCAAGACCGCCACTGGTGCACAGGGGAGTTACAGTGAGAGAAAAATCAGGGTACAAGGGATACCGAAGAAAGAATAAGAAGTGAATGATATTTAGGGAGGTGGATGGGATTTAGAGGGGGGTGGGATTTAAAGAGATGGATAGGATTTAGAGGGTTGGGTGGGATTCAGGGAGGTGGATGGGATTTAGGGAGGTGAATTAGATTTAGAGGGGTGGATGGTATTTATGGAGATGGATGGAATTTTGAGGCGTGGGTGACATTTAGAGAGGTGGATGGGATCCAGAGAGACAGAAAATAGCAATTGACGTTGCATTAAAGATTGTAGTTATCAGAGAAGCATTAAACGTAAGGGAGTTTCACAGGTAGAAATTGTAAGGACAGAAACTGGAGTAGACGTGGCTGTGACATTTGACTATTTTGACGCTAGGTGGGGCCTAAATGCCAACCTAGCACGAATAAATGAAGGTGGTTGGAGCACAAGCGAAACACGCTTATCAGAGCAGAAGACATAAAAATATTTGTAGAAAAGACAGAGGGAAGACACATGCCATCGGTGAGAAAATAACTGAAGTCGAGATGCCAAGTCAGGATAGATTACCATGCTAATCCTCTTTTGGAATTCGTCGAGAATCTAGACATGAATAACAAGAGCAACCGACCAGATATGGCAACAGTTCTCAATGTACGGACGAATGTTAGATTTATTTATGTGCAAGATGGATTCTGACGAGAAACTCGAAATGAATATCAGGAGAAACCGACCAGATATGGCAACAATACTCAATGTACGGACGAATGTAAGATTTATTTATGTGCAAGATGGATTCTGACGAGAAACTCGAAATGAATATCAGGAGAAACCGACCAGATATGGTAACAATACTCAATGTACGGACGAATGTTAGATTTATTTATGTGCAAGATGGATTCTGACGAGAAACTCGAAATGAATATCAGGAGAAACCGACCAGATATGGCAACAATACTCAATGTACGGACGAATGTTAGATTTATTTATGTGCAAGATGGATTCTGACGAGAAACTCGAAATGAATATCAGGAGAAACCGACCAGATATGGCAACAATACTCAATGTACGGACGAATGTTAGATTTATTTATGTGCAAGATGGATTCTGACGAGAAACTCGAAATGAATATCAGGAGAAACCGACCAGATATGGCAACAATACTCAATGTACGGACGAATGTTAGATTTATTTATGTGCAAGATGGATTCTGACGAGAAACTCGAAATGAATATCAGGAGAAACCGACCAGATATGGCAACAATACTCAATGTACGGACGAATGTTAGATTTATTTATGTGCAAGATGGATTCTGACGAGAAACTCGAAATGAATATCAGGAGAAACCGACCAGATATGGCAACAATACTCAATGTACGGACGAATGTTAGATTTATTTATGTGCAAGATGGATTCTGACGAGAAACTCGAAATGAATATCAGGAGAAACCGACCAGATATGGCAACAATACTCAATGTACGGACGAATGTTAGATTTATTTCGGTGCAAGATGGATTCTGACGAGAAACTCGAAATGAATATCAGGAGAAACCGACCAGATATGGCAACAATACTCAATGTACGGACGAATGTTAGATTTATTTCGGTGCAAGATGGATTCTGACGAGAAACTCGAAATGAATATCAGGAGAAACCGACCAGATATGGCAACAATACTCAATGTACGGACGAATGTTAGATTTATTTATGTGCAAGATGGATTCTGACGAGAAATTCGAAATGAATATCAGGAGAAACCGACCAGATATGGCAACAATACTCAATGTACGGACGAATGTTAGATTTATTTATGTGCAAGATGGATTCTGACGAGAAACTCGAAATGAATATCAGGAGAAACCGACCAGATATGGCAACAATACTCAATGTACGGACGAATGTTAGATTTATTTCGGTGCAAGATGGATTCTGACGAGAAACTCGAAATGAATATCAGGAGAAACCGACCAGATATGGCAACAATACTCAATGTACGGACGAATGTTAGATTTATTTATGTGCAAGATGGATTCTGACGAGAAACTCGTAATGAATATCAGGAGAAACCGACCAGATATGGCAACAATACTCAATGTACGGACGAATGTTAGATTTATTTCGGTGCAAGATGGATTCTGACGAGAAAAACTTTCTGACCCGTCACAGTGACCCAAACTTCTTAGCGGCAGATCTAGCTATTGATTCGATGTAGTCTTTCCACTTGAGGTCAGTTGAGAGAGTGAAGCCGAGGAGGCTCAGTGTGTTGCGTTCTAGGAGACTAGCGTCATCCATATCAGTAGAATTCATTGTTGCAACATCCTTTAATAAAGAGACATTACAAGCCTTCAAAAGCGGCATTTCTTTCCTATTTGTCTGCTGTCTACTGCCAATGACATTAACAACACAAGGTCAGCGCAAATTACTGTATTATACCTGAAATATTAATGAAATTTGAGAATATCCCCGATTTATATATATATATATATATACAGTACTGTCCAAAAGTATTAGGACAAGAACTGTTTTATCTTTTATGAGGCATGTTGACAGAAAATAAACAATTTAATTAAAGTAATTTTATTTGATTTACTCAACAAATGCTTTAACAAGAAAAAAATACGTGTTACAAAATAAATTTGATATTTAGTATAATAACATTTTGCTTTGATCACAGCCTTCATTCTGTCAGGCATTGACATCACAAGCTTCTTCAATGTATCTAATGGTATCTCCTGCCAAGCAGCTTGTATTTGTTCCCAAAGTGTGTCTTGCAAAGTAACATTAGATTTATCAATTCGAGAGTGGGAAATAAGAAAAAAGTCAGTCATATCCAAAAATAATAGAATAATGAGTAGTTTCAAAGTAACTTATAGAAAATAGGAAAAATTAAATATAACTTCTTTTTAATACATTTCTTTTACACCTAGTTTTAAATAATCAATATTTATTAGCAATTTACTTGGCTTTTCACCCTGTATTTGAATTTCAGTGAGAATTTTAGGAGAACCACCCCTGTCCTGATACTTTTGCACACTACTGGTAGTGTGCAAAAGTGTTAGGACAGGGGTGATTTTAAACTTGATTTTGATGCCTCATAAAAGACGAAATAGTTCTTGTCCTAATACTTTTGCACAGTACTGTATATACATATCAATAGGATTGGCGATATCATTCTCATGAAGGAACGTGCATTCTCTCAGGCGCCTGGAGTACAAAGAGCTGCGTCTATGTACAAAGTCGGAAACAAAATTAACCTTCATTGGTTCAAGGTCGGACTAAAGGGGTTAAAGAAATTTGCTCCTGAACGATCGTCTTGGCATGCCATTTTCCACTAAACCTATGCAAACTTCGAAGAAGTCAGCCGTCAAAAAATAACTTTCAAAACGAAAAGTTAAAGCGGGCAAATTTAGCATTAGTCATAACCAACGACTTCCGGTCACTGCTCCAGATCCTGCTCCTCCAGTTTTCATTTGTGGAAGCACTTCCGGATCAACGGCTGACTTGCAAGATAAATACCTTCTGAAAAACTATGATATATATATATATATATATATATATATATATATATATATATATAGTAATGTGCAGAAGTATTAGAACAAGAACTGTTTTATCTTTTATGAGGCATCAAAATAAAGTTTAAAATCATCCCTTTCATAACATTTTCGCGCAACACCAGTACTGTATATATATATATATATATATATATATATATAATCATCCGCAGACAGATCTGTTTCGTGATATTGAGCTCATCATACGCGGAGATATTGAGCGCTTTCAAATAAGTACCGCGCATATATAATATATAAATAATATAATAAATATAACAAATGGGATATATATATATATATACTAGCAGTATAGCCCGGCGTTGCTCGGGTGTAATTAAAGCTTTAAAATTAATCCATGGTCATGGAGTTCAGACTCTTTGGACGTTGGCACGAAAAACTAAAAAGCAATAGTTGTTTCCAGTTAAAGCGAAACAGTAGACCGAAAGAAAAATGAATGGATATAAGTCAAATTTTGATTTTCTGGTATCGATATCAAATAAATGTTTTTCGTCGTAGACTGAATTTTGAAGACTAAATAAGTCCTCTGAGTAAATGTATCATGGCTGAGACTAAGAACTACAATTATACCTACTTAGAGCCAAACCCATAGCAAAAACTAAAATAAAAGGCATAGACATACATACAAGCATATAAACAGACACACAGAAACATCTTGCCTTTTCTATATATAATATATATATATATATATATATATATTATCGATTTTCTGCACTATTGTAAGAACAGCAACCTTGAAACTTCTGAATATCATTTCTTATGTATTTGTCTATCAGTGTATGAAATTTGATTAAAATCGGATCACTCTTTCTATAACCCGATTTTTTCGATTATCGATTTTTGATATTTATCGGGGGTACCTCGACATAAGATCTATCTAAGAACACTCGCAGACGCTTATAGTACAACTGTGTAAAATTTCAAGAAAATCGGTTCAGCCGTTTCCGAGTCTATAAGCAACGGACGGACACACACACACACACACACACACACACACATACACACACACAGAGTTCCATTTATAAATAAGTTTAAGTATAGTCATCCGCAGACAGATCTGTTTCGCTGTATCACAGCTCATGAGCACGGTTAGACATCCGAATGCTTTTTGCCCAGGATTGAAACCCGACCGAATTGGCGTCAGTCGGCGATTCTGCTTCTGAGTTATGGGCGTGCCTTTTGACACGCTTAAGAAGATTATGTATTTCATGTTTTTTGTCTGTTATCTTGTCCGAGTAATTTATTTGCTATTAACAAAACATTATATCGCCATTAAGATTCTTTTCAACCTTACTATGTTTATGAATATATCTTTAATTATTAGAGTCTAACAGTATGTTGTTATTTCAAATGGGAAAAAGTATTTCTTAAGTTCAGATCCGAAATTTAATCGTAAATATGCTTTTCATGATACCTGCTCGGACTTGCCACACATTAAACATAGGATTGAACTTGTAATACTTTTTACGTTGTGTCCCTTTAAGACGTGGGCGATCATGGCTCTCCGCAACTTTCTGTTTTTTGTCGATCTTCGAAAGTTTTGTCTTTTTGCTGTCTTTCCTAATCCATGATTTGCCAACCATTTACATAGTCTCGTTAGGTAGTTTATTCGCTGCCTTTGTATGTCTCTATTGCCTTCAATGTGTCCTGTGAGTGTCAAATTTTCCAAGCCCTCTTTCCTCATTATTTTTTATATTAGTGTTTTTATTAGTTCATTCGTTATAATTTGACTTTCTCGACACAAATATTTAAAAAGTTAACAGTTATTTTTTCTCTGAAGCATCACCACCAACAACAAAATTACCATCATCGTTATTTAGCACGTGATTCACGCATGCTCAGTGAATATTGTAAATCACATTTGCTCTCTAAAACAAAACTTTACTGTCTTTCCTGCTATCCATGCCTTAATGAAGATGATCGTCATTTTTTTCTTATTATTGCCATTGGGGTTTTCCCCACCAGTAGCAACTGATAGTTTTCACTGAAGATTGATTTTCAGATAATTTCCTCACTACTGAAACACTATCCACAAAAGTTTTCAATATTGATATTATCGAGAAATGATTTAGATTCTACCCGTGAATTTCTGATTCTGTTTCCATTAGATTTTAATAGATCGTTCCCAGTGCTTCAACAACTATCGGCACTGCTGTCATTTTCATACTCATAATAGTTTCGATACTCCCGTAGATTTCTGATTCTTTTTTCATTGGGCTTTAAGAATATTTACCAGTACTTCAACAACGCTTGGCACTACAGTCGTTTTCATGTTCTCTAAATGGTTCGTTTATCAAGCGATAAATTAAGCTTCAGGTAATTAACCAGTTTTCATTTTCTTTTAATGTTATATTGTGGTTTGCTGAAACAACGAAATCCACTTTCTACCGTGTTTTTTTTCTTCTTCTTCTTTATGATAATGAGGTCCGGCCTTCTGACCTGGATTGGGTAATCCGTTTGAATCACAATATCCCAAAAGAAGTTGTGTTTCAGAAGTAAAAAAAAAAAAACACAAGTATATACACAAACCAGAATCTACCATTGGTTTGTATAGGCAAAATCCCAATTAGTTGCACAGTTTCCAATGGATCACTTTTCCAGCCCAGTCATATCTATTTTTTGTGTTTTTTCTGTGCTGATTTACTGTATTGTTAATAATAATAATAATAATAATAATAATAATAATAATAATAATAATAAATGGATTCTAAAACAAGAAAGCTTCTTTCTAAGCATAAGATGCATCATCCAAAGGCTGATGTAGTCCGTCTATGCATACCCCGTAAAGAGGTGAAAGAGATCTTATTCAACTAGAATTAATTTTCATACAAGACAACAACTATTGGCTTACTAACATACATAGAAACAACAAAGGACTGGATGATACAATTAGTCAAGCAACATGAAGAAAGGAAGAAAAAATATTCAATAATAAAAGAAGGCAGTAAATACAAACAAGATTTACAGTTAGTAGATTCTGTAGAAAAGCAAAACAGAAGCCAAGAAGCAACTATTACGGCAAAAAATATGAAAAAGAAAGCCAAGGATAAAGCGCTTGAACAGATGAAACAACGCTGGCAAGACAAACCTCTGCATGGCCAATATCCAGAACGTGCCAATAAATCCAATGTTGATAAAGTTAATACTCATTGATGTTTACGTGCATCTGGATTAAAGTCTGAGACTGAAGGCTTTATTCTTACTGCGCAAGATCAAAGTTTTTTACTAGAAACTTTCAGGCAAATATTATGCATGATGGTATGGATCCAAGGTGCGGGTTTTGTGATAAACACCAAGAAACAATAGACCATCTAATCTCAGGCTGTTCTGTTCTTGCCCCAGGTGGGTATAGGAGTTGCCACGATAGAGTGGGGCAATATTTACATTGGACAATGTGCAAACACTATGGAAAATCTGGAAACGGAGACTGGTATGAACATCGCACAGCACCGGTTGCAGAAATAGAAGATTTCACCATTCTATGGGATTACACCATCTACACAGACAGGGAAATTGAAGCAAATAGGCCGGACATTATTGTTAAAAACCAGAAAGAAAAACTTGTCTATTAATTGATATAGCTTGTCCAGCAGATTGTAACATAGCAACCAAGGAATTTGAAAAAACTGTCAAAATATAAAGACCTGGAAATTGAAATAGGAAAATTGTGGAAATTGAAAACAAAAGTTGTGCCAGTGATAGTAGGTGCACTTGGAATGATTAAAAATGGAACAAAACAACATATTGAAAGAATCCCTGGAGGCCCCAGCTCAGGAGATGTACAAAAAATGTCTTATTAAGTACAGCCCAAACACTAAGGAAAACTTTATCTATGTAACGCTAGGGATGATGGGGAAGATATAAAAAAACATGAAATGGAGCCATAACAACACGCCACGACCTACCTTAGGTCTTCCCGCAGACTTGTTTGGTAGTGCGACCATACCAGAAATCAAAATATGATGAAAAAAAAAAAAATAATAATATCTGGCGTACGGCCATATCACGTTTAATACACGGGTTCTCGCTCGATCACCAAAGTTAAGCAACGTTGAGCCTGGTCAGTACTTAGATGGGTGACCGCTTGGGAATACCAGGTGCTGTAAGCGTTTAGTGACGGATGTGCGTAGTGGTGCAGTGGGTATCGGCTCGGAAAGAGAAATCGGTGAGCCGAGTTCGAATTCCAATTGAATACCCTGCATTCACTTAAGCACTGGTACTCTTGGGAAAGGTATTAATCCGTCCCTTCCCTCTAGTTATGGGTTAAATAACAAGGGTAGGACTTGGGGACCCTGCCCTTAAAAACAAATCCCAATGAATCTTGATACTCGAAAAGAAAAATGTATTACTAAACACAAAAACTTATATAAAACAACAATAAATTGTTGCAGTAGGTTGCCATTGCTTTCTGCGGTAGACTGGTTGCCAGCCAAGGCTATAGAACCCATTCTGTCCTGTTATTTAACCCATAACTGGAAGGAAGAGACGGATTAATACCTTATTTGGGTATTTGCGCGTAAGTGAATGCAATGAATTCAACTGGAATTTGAACTCGGCTCCCTGATTTACTCGTTCCGAGCCGATATCCGCCGCGCCACAACGCACATAAATTCTAAATTAATTTGTGATTAAATATTAGACGATTTTCATTTGGAGCTGAAACTTCTTATTCCACACCTTTTTCATCTCACAAGCAAGAAAATCTTGGTATTTTTCAATTTCATACTCTCTTTTATATTCGTTGTCAGCCACTGACACAACCACACTCAGTCAGTTAAGTGCCACACGTGATGCACGCTTGGGCAGAATATTATCCCACAGTAGGTTACCATTACTTTCTGCGGTAGACTGGTTGCCAACGAAGGCTATAAAACCCAATCTGTCCTGTTATTTGACTCATAGCTAGAGGGAAAAAAGATGTATTATATTATTACGTAGTAATTAGTGGGGGATCAGTTTATTACTTCATAATAAAAGAAAACCGATCCCCTATTTATGACCACTAGAAGCCTTAATTATGTTTTCAACTATTATATTTAGATCAGTCAATTAAGTGCCATACGTGATACATGCCTGGGCGATCATGTCTCGAAAGAGACATAACTGACTAGGCAGAATATTTTACCGCAGTAAGTTGCCATTACTTCCTGCGGTAGACTGATTGCTAACCATGGCTATAAAACCCAATCTGTCCTGTTATTTAACCCATTACTGGAGGGAAGAAACTGATTAATATCTTTCCCAAGAGTATTTGCGTGTAAGTGAATGCAAGGAATTAAACTGGAATTCGAACTCGGCCCTCCGATTTCTCGTTCCGAGCTGGTATCCACTGCACTACAACGCACATCCCACATCAACCCCAGTATCTGGCATATTTTATTTTCCCCCTGACTCAGTTCAATCCCATTGTTTAGATTTTAGAGTCGGTCTGATTGTGAAAATCCTAGAATATTATATTATTTTTATTTCCCAAACAGCTTCTAGTACCATGCTGATTCATTTATTCACCTGATCGAAACCCATCTCTTGTGACTGTTTCTCTTGCCTTTCTGGGTTAGTTTCTTGCCTTATAACCTAATCTCTTTGACATTTAATATTTCTCTGGGTTGTGTCAACCTCACCTTGTCATATGTTCTGAGTTGTAGAGATTCAGGAAACTGTTTTTCTCTTCAGATATCCTCTGTGTACCCATGTTCATGTTCGTCCATTTTATTTTTTTCTTATTTATTTATCTTGAAAATTCTCTGTAGTAGAAGGCTTTTTTTTCGTCATCTTCCTTTCGTTTCGGCGTTCTTCACTATTCCATTATTTATAGTATTCGTAAATGATTTTCCTTAACTGAAAAAAGTTCCGATTTTCAATGATTATAAATATCATTGGAGTAGCACCGGTTAGACCGAAAATGAAGTAAGTATTCCTGCTATATTTGAACTTAAATGGCTCTATACTGACTTTCATAATTGTTGATCGACTTCGAAAACCTTTGCGCTGTCAGGGGGTGGGGTGGGGGGGTGGGCGTACTTATTATCCATTTTACAGCCTCTTTCCCATAGACGCAATGTCGTAAACCTGTCACTATTTCGATGGCAAATGTTCAGATTAGCGCTCCATTCTTTACCTTCACCAGTTCAGACCTTTACTTTTAGGATATGCCATGCTACTTCCACGGAGTCGAATCACCCTAATTACACCCGTGTTCCAAATGTAAGAAAAAAGTTCCATTTCGCTTTTTTCTCCAAAACTGTCACCTTGTGGAACAGACTTCCGTGTGGGTGTTAAAATCTTAATTTTTTAAAGTCAAGAATCAACCTTTATCTTTCTTCATAGTTTTTTTTTTCAAACTTCCAGTCTTCCTTTTTCATTCATATTCACACACATCATTCATTATTGCTATTTTAACAATAATCCACTACCTAGCCGACCTGAAGGAGACTACCACCAACTTTAAATTTGTTGTTTTTCATTCTTTTTTTTCTTTTTTTTTTCTTTTTTGACCTTTTTCAATGCAATCTTATTCATTACACCTTAAACTTTCCGAAAGACAAAAAATATTTGGAATAATTTCAATACTTAAACAATTTTAGGTGGGAGGGATCAGTTTTTCATACAACGTTATAGTAAATCGATCCTCCATTTTGGAACCATTCGCCGGTACGACAATCCCACACCTGTAAATTTGTTAATTATCATTTTTTTTTTTACTTTTTTCAGTGCAATCTTATCGATTAAACCCTAAACGTTCCGGCTGAAAAAAAAATTTATAAAAATTTTAACATTTAAACATTGGTGGGGCGCAGTTTTTCATACAACTTTATAGTAAATCGATCCTGTGCAATTAACTTTTTTGCTTGCGCATATTCAACAACTGAATCCTTTCCGAAATTTCTGAATAAACCCATTCTTGAAGTTTCCGAGGAAGATGCCATCGTAAGAACTGAAGAAAATTTGAAAAAGACAAAAACAAGAGCAACAACTCGTCCCCACCCCCCAAAAAACAAAAAAAAAACAAAAACAAAGTGACCTCAACGCTAGTGGTTCCAAAATGGAGGATCGATTTACTATAATGTATGAGAAACTGAGCCCTCAAATTTGTTTAAATATTGAATTTTTTCCCATTTTTTTTTTTTTTATAATCGGAAACCTTATGATAAGACTGCGCTGAAAAAAAAAAAATGAAAAACAACAAATTTAAAGGTGTTGGTAGTCTTTTTCAGGTCCTCCCACTATCTTGTGTGATTCTCGAGCCTTGTATTTAGTACATTCCAACATTTAAAAAGATAAAACATTTGGGCAAGTGAATGCTTAAAAAACAAAAGAAGTTGTTTTATTAGTTTTTATTTTGTTTTCGTTTTTATTAATAAACACTGATTCATAAACAACATAAAAAGAGAAATTTAAAAAATAGCTTACGACGATATTTGAACCCACAAGATAGTCTATCATTGGAAGCTTGTTAACCACATCGCCCACGAAAAGGTCGATGATTAAGCAACGATCAAAATTGTTATTATTCGGTTACTACTCAGTCTCCAACTTTTCAGGTCAAGTCGGAGAGTGAGTAGTGTTTTGCTACAAATCAATAGTTTTTTTTTTTTTTGTTTTTTTTTTTTTTGCTGAATCATTTTCATAAGTTATAAACTACTTTTTCTTCATATTATTTTTGTTGCTATAACAACATCCTAGAGATCAATAAAGTTTTCAACCGCTGGAGCAATCACTGTGAACTTAAAAATTAATAATGTAGCTGTTTGTTGAGATTCGAACTTGTGTTTAAGAGATGTCTATGATGGACCATCTCAGCCATGAAGATAGTCACAAGTTAAAACAGATCGCAATTCTATTGTCATTCTGTTCCTCTATTTGATTATATACCTACTGTTTTTAATGTTAGATTTTTTACTTTACATAGTTATAGGCATACAGTATACTATTTTTATACACGTTTTATAAATAATAATATTTACGCCGAGTCAACGAATTCTTTTACTTGTGTACAACATGCATAAATACTACGTGAGCTTCCTTTACTTCGTGTTAAAGGTGTTAGTCATGCAATTCACGGTTGAGAACTTTTCTACAAACGCGGTCCAGTAACATGGCAAAGGAAGTATATTTGAGTTAGAAAGCTAGTCAGTTGAAAGAAAAAAACAGTTCACACATTTATGATCGTGCTATTTGCCACGTGTATGGGATGTTTAGTGACTTGACATTACGCATATTTCGTACTGTTGCATATGAGGAAACAAACCACTTGTAAATTTTTAGGACCATGAATGTGTTGTAAATAGAATTGGCGGGTGAGATCTTCGCTAGCGATCTTTATATGCTTTTCTTATGTCTAACACAAGAAAAATCTCGACATTTTTATGGCATTAGTTCGGCCATTTAACGAGAGCAATATATACTAATAATAGTAGACTAAGAGTAAAATAATATATATATATATATATATATATATATATATATATATATATATATATATATATATATAATTAATAATATAAACTTCGAATAATTTCCAAGCCTCAAAACGGAAAATTTTTCAATTTTAATTAGGGTTTTGGTTTTCTTGTATAATAAATTATTTGCATGAGCCAACACCTCATAAGTTCCAGGATTGATATAAGTACATAACGAATACTGGTATAAACACCCTGTATATATATATATATATATATATAGAGAGAGAGAGAGAGAGAGAGAGAGAGAGAGATGTCCATAAAGTTCGTGTGCATACGAACTTTATGGACAACCATATATATATATATATATATATATATATATATATATATATTAACATAAGTACCAGTTGGCGGAGAATTTCCATTACTGAAGGATATGCTGGTGTGCGTGATTATAAAATAAATATATGTGCGCCTGTGTGTATGGGTTTATAAATACATAGTCCATTCAAAGAAAACTCACCTATTACACATACATATGTAGACGATGTGCTGATATACATATACATATATATATATATATATATATATATATATATATATAATTGTGCCCTGTCAAGATTGATAATGAGTGCAACAGCTTTTTAATCTGACTATTGCTTGAGCAGTATGGTAGATATAGAGGAGAGTAGTCTGCACATGTGATCACTCACCCAGCGTGTCTCTTTATATTTTATTTGATTCTCATAATATGTCAGCGACAGGAAATTTTTTGCAATTCTGACAATAATAATAGGGTAAAGGTGCTGGGAGAAGTGGATTCGTTAATTTCCGAAGGATATTCATGCTAAATAAATACAAACAAGCAATCATATAACATCCGTTTCTAAGTGTGCATGTTTAAATCAAACACTCTATCTTGGATTTTTGACACTGAAAATTTCGCGAACAGACTCACTTATGAAAATCTGAAACATCAGAACTTGTTTTAATACACTCCCTTCTTGGTCAAACTGAGAAACTTTCAGCCCCATCTCGTATCTATCTGTTACATATATCATTTATATATCTATATAATTTCTTTTTAATCTATGCATCTATCCAACCCACGACCTTAAGGCGTGGAGGCATTCATATATACACGGTGTCGAATTAAACATCGTAATCAATGCAAACTTCATTAAAGATGCAATCGTAGAATAGAACTGTATTCAACTGAATGACTTTATATGTGTTTGTATTTATTTACACAAGTGTATATATACTTATTGTTTACATATGAACACACTTATATATTTTATACCAAAATACTAAAGTGCAAGTGTTCTTAGCGGAGCGGAATCGAAAAAGCGGCCGGACGAAATAAAATGAGAAGAGGAAAACAAGAAACGAAACGAAATATTTTGACTGTATATATTCCATTGTGACTACTTCATTTTGGTTGATTATTTTAAAGTTATTTATAAAAAGAAATAAATGAGTAGATTTGAATAGATTAATTGAGACTAAATGCTATTGTTAATAATATAGGACTTTTTTTTTTAGCGATCTCTTAAATTGAATAGTCAAATAACATTAGAAGAAAAGTGCAAGTATTCCCATGGCTTTAACAAATAACACCATTTTGGTTAAAATTCCCAGAGCAACTTGTTTTAATGAAAGGACTTTTTTTTTTAAAAAAAGAAGATAAATTTAAATTCGCCAAGTTAAATAAGATTACAAAGGAAAGAAAATAAAACGTATGCCAGCCAACATTACAAAAACATAATCTTTCTTTTCCTTTTTTAGTTTTTCAACATCCTACGCGATGATTCGATTTTTTTGATTCTCAAAGAGCAGGTTACGGTTTTAAAATATATACAATGGTGGAATATACGCACAATGACAATAATATGTACTTTTTCTCTAACACACACAGCAGTGATAAAGCTTTCATTATATATATATATATATATATATATATATATATATATGTATTAAATTAAAAGGACATGTCTGTACATGCATTCAGAACGTATACATACAAAAAAAGCATACGCACGTATACATAATACACACATATCTGTGTGTGTGTGTGTGTGTGTGTGTGTGGAAAGAGAGAAAGAGAAAGCCTGCCTGTAAACTGTCATGCTGCGTGAACTAACCAAGATAACATGTCGGTAGGTTTACCACCGTATGTTTTTTTTTACTTCTCACAACCACCAACCACAACATGTCAAATATCGGTCACAGAAAGAAAGACAGAAAGAAATAACGAAAGACAGAAAGAAAGAAAGAAAGAAAGAAAGAAAGCACAATAGCGCTTTGCACTAACCTACACATGCAACAAATGTACAAGCTTGTCCTATTGCAGTCTAAGAGAGTACCCAGCAACAGAGCGAAAAAGTAGATGAGTAGGAGAAACGAATAGAAAGAAGGTGGGGGGGGATTCAGTTTGTATTGAAAGTGAACAGAGACAGAGAGTGAGATTAAGGAGAGGGGCAGAGAAAGAGAGAAAATATAAAACGGGAATATATTATAACTGTCGTGTATTCGTTGTGAAATGGGCGGCCGAGAATATAAGAACTATTGCTACATATGGAGTGGTCACACTGCAACACTGATTTGGTGTTAAAACAACCAAAAAAACACTTAAAAAAAAAATCATAAGTCTTTTTAATCGACATAAATTCAAGTAAAAAGCAAAGGCAGCCATCGTTAAATGACTGCATGTTTAAACTTTAAAATCTTTAGTCAAGCAAACCGCTACACAAATGAAAAAATCGATGTTACTACGGAGGGGGGGGGGTAAAAAATAATGGTCCACGAGACCAGTTTGCAAGCGACTACACTACACACCAAGTCTGAAAGGTATGCATGGGATACTACATATCTGTAAAGTTAGTACAATAGTACATGCATTCTTGTACCTACAGTCTTGCTTTGAGAGACTGGATTGTTTGTCCATTCTCGCAATGAATACTTAAAATCAATTATTCTTTATTTAGACCCAAATTCTTATCGTTCTTTAATAGCAGAAAGAAAAATGATTTTTTCTCTCTTTTTAAAAACCATTTCCGCAGTGAGATCGGCAAATAAATTTAGTTGGGAAATCCCTCGCCCACCCTGTAAATAAAAGACTTGAAGCAACAAAATACATTTTTATGCAGAAAGAAATGCAAAAAATAGATCAAAGAAGTTTTAAAGTAAGATAGTGTACTGTACACAAGAAAAGTAGAAACAAAAACAGGTACAGTAATAAACAGGTCACCAAATAATTCTTCAATCTGGACTATTATTAAAATTTGTAGCATCATTGGTTTGGCAACACTGCTATGAATGCAGAATGGTTAAAAAATGCAACCGTAACCACGAGTGGTGACTACATTACAATCTTGGGAACTTGACCCCAGAAGAAAAAAGGAAAAGAAAGAGACATAGAGGTCATAGAATTAACAAAAGTAGTGAATAAACACACATTGGAATTAAAAGAGAAAGTAAGAAAGAAACAAAGAAAGAAAGAACGAAAGAAAGAAAAAGAGAAAGAAGGGAATGAGAAAAAGGGTGTTTTTTGAGTGCGTGGGTGAGCGCGTGCGATCGCTGGGAAAGCAATGTTAGCTCAACCGGCACGTGAATGGGCGAGTCACGTGAATTGATATCGATAGAAAGTAACGATAGATAGAGAGATGCCAATGGCAATCAATAGCATTGAAAAGATAGATAGATAGATAGATAGATAGATAGATAGATAGATAGATAGAAACAGACTAAGATAGATACAGACTGAGATAGATAGATAGATAGATAGATAGATAGATAGATAGATAGATAGATAGATACTGATAGAGATAGATAGATAGATAGATAGATAGAAAGAAACAGACTGAGATAGATACAGACTGAGATAGATTGATAGATACTGATATAGATAGATAGATAGATAGATAGATAGATAGATAGATAGAAAGAAACAGACTGAGATAGATACAGACTGAGATAGATTGATAGATACTGATATAGATAGATAGATAGATAGATAGATAGATAGATAGATAGATAGATAGATAGATATGTTGGTAGCAAAAAAAAAAAAGCGAATGTAAAATTTTGATATGCACTCGAAGGAAGAATCTCTCCTAGTGGCTGTTGTTACAAAAAAAGAAAGACAAGGGACAGACTTTTTATATAGCCAAGGGTTGATAATAGTTGAAGTTGAATATGTGATTGTGATATTATAGCGTCGAAAAAAAGATTAAGACAGAAAAAGTGAATTCTGGCTGTTGAGACACACGTGTGTGACAAACAGTGCAGACCAAACTGAAAGCAAAGGTGTTTGCTTGAAAAAATAGTAGAAAAAGACTAAAAAAATCATTTTTTTAATGAGACCACGAAGGAAAAATGTAGTAATAAATGAAAATAAATTATATCAGTGCAGTGAGATGGATGGATTTATAATGAAAAAACAAAAAACAAACAAGGAAAACAAAAAAAAAAACCCTTACTGCATTTAACAGCAGAGGTTAGCTAGAAAGAGAGACCGATAAAAGCACGCGTGAACCAATAGGCAACAGAACACGTGGTTCGATAGGAAGAGGATTATTACTTGTATTACTTGTTGTTAAGGGTAAATAGTGGCGTGTGAAAGTACATGAGTACATTTTTACAATTACATGCGTAAGTTTAAAAACACACACCTTTTTGTGTGCGTGCGTTAATGAGCAGATCATTAAAATTGAGGTACGATCTATAGAAGAAAATTATTTTGAATTGTAAAAATTTTAACGTACGCACACATAAATCCACATAATGGAAAGCATAGAATACGGGTAGAATTGTTAATTAGGTGCTATAGTAAGTAACTATTATTAACAAGGCTTGCGTCAATATGCACACGTATACATGTGCACACGTATACATGTGCGTTTGGATGAGAGAAAGGAATAAAAGATAGGATTAAAAAGCGGCCCAAAAGAAAGAGTAAAAAAGAGGACCTCTAACTTGTCAAAAAGTATCTTGATAAGTGATAGAAGATATATGGCTTTTTACACATTATTGGATGAAGGGCAGAGGTGTGATCGAATTAAAACATTAATACACTTATATATATATATATATATATATAATGTATGTATGTGTGCGTGTGTACCTACATTGTGCTTAAAGCAGTGGTAGTAGTGATTATAAAAAAAAAAAAAGAGGTCGGAGTGTGAGAAAATGACAAAGAAAGAAGGAACAAACACGAAGCAGAGTTAGTAAGAGAGTGAGTATGAGAAGTATAACACACAAAGAGAGAGAGGTGAGTATATAGAGGAAATGAGATCGTTTTATAGTCAGTTGTTAAGGGGAGGAGCCCGAAAAGAAAGACAAGTGGGGGAAAAAAGAAAAGGTGGAAAAAAGGAAAGGAAGACAGACTAAAGTTCAAAAAGAAGGTAGGAGGCGTTGAAAGAGTCGCGGTCGTAGGAATTCAGGTGGAAGCCGGTTTATCAAAAATAGACGCAATGTGAGGTGGGGAGAAAAGGGGATAGGAACAGCATGAAGTGATAGAGCGGGGGGAGAAAAAGGGATGGGAAGAGCATGAAGTGATAGAGCGAGTGGGAGAAAAGGGGGATAGGAAGAGCATGAAGTGATAGAGCGGGGGGGAGAAAAAGCGATAGGAACAGCATGAAAAGATAGAGCGAGGGGGAGAAAAGGGATAGAAACAGCATGAAGTGATAGAGCGGGGGTTGAAAGATGACCTGGATGTTCGATAGAGACAGAAAATAATGACAGAGATTGGGTGAAAAGAAAACGTGTTGGGTGTGAAAGATAGACAGAGGGGCGGAGTAAGAGAGATAGTGGTAGTAGTGATAGATAGATTCAGTAAAGAAGTGTGAGGAGAAAGAGCTTGATGGTTAATAGAGAGGGTGAAGGTTGAAGTGATAGAAAGCAAAGGATATCATAAGGAGGGAATGAGGAGTAGGCAGAGTAGAAGTGTTTGTGAGACGGTAGCTTCAGAAGCAAACACACGGCTTAACTTTTACAAGAAGCCTGTATTTCTATAACAACAACGTTTATTTACTATTATTGTATCGAGCTCGTTTTAGTTCAAAGTGTCTTGATTGTAATCAAATTATGCAAAATTTGTTCTGTTAAAAATATTTCTGACGTGTAAAAGAAATAATAACAAAAGTTTTAAAAAACAAACTTTATTTTCGAAGATCTTTTCACTGAAGTTTTGTAAGGAAAAACGAAATTGTTTTGGTGTCACGCTGAAGTCACGTTTTCTCATCCGAAAGGAGAAAAGAAAGACTCAGTTCAGAGCTTAGAGAAATCATCGAATATCAGTTTCTGATATTATTTATCCGTTAAAAAAAGAACAATTTAAAACTGTTTTTTTTTTTATTATTTTTTAAATTTTTATTTCTTGCTAAAAATTAAAAAGATAACTCATTTTTCAAACTTTGAAAAAAAGAAAGAAATTAATAGAATCCTGAACAAATTTAAACTATATTTATGTTTTACAAAAAGAAAAAAAAACTAAGAAACCCATGCACATTAAAAGAAAACATTTAACCCTAGAACGACCTGTTCCCAGAAAAAGTCTTTCAAAAAAAAAAAAAGCAAAATATTTAAAATAGAACACTGTTTTTTTTAACTTATTAAACACATTCAGTAATCGTGTATATTTTAATTCAATTTCTCATATCAAATGAAAAAAAAAAACCTACGTAAATTTCGCCCAATTTCTGTCACGACCACATTTCCACGGCGTGAATTCAAGGTAGTATTAAAAACGTAACGCTGTTCAAACGAAACCGCACAAAAACGAAACGAAAAATATAACAACAATTTTTACGAACGCCTTTTTGTAACAGAATTAAAAATTGACAAGATAGGTAAAGATTTAAAAAAAGAAATTGTTTAAAGTGTGTTTAAAATCACTGAAAATGTGTAAAAATTAGATCTGGAAGCGTGTTAAAAATATAGATTTGTGCATGGAGACTGAAACTAGAAGGTAAAGTCGGAGTGATAGAAGAAAGAAGGAGTGAGGGGGAGGAACCACGCTGCCTGACTGACGATAATGTCTGTCTGCCTATTTACTTCTACATTTTCCTGCTAGAAAGTTTAGTAGACACAAGCCCCCAGTCTGCAACACGCCTGTCTCGAAAGCAAACCGTAGATCGCTTCATTAAGGATAAATCTAGGTTTTTCCTTGAAAAAGAAATTAGTATATGCAAGGAAAACATATATTTAAAAGATAGAAAAAGTTTTAGTTACTTAATAATATTAAGTAATGTTATTATGAGCGGAAGGAGGGACGACTTAATGAAGGCTTTTTTATGAAAATACTGGATCCTTTCGGAAAGATTGAGAGAAAGATAAGGATCGACCGAAAAAAAAAGAAAAAAAAAAGAAGGAGCTGGTGGAGGATCGTAATATTAAGAACATAAAGGAGGGAAAGAAAAAGAAGCGGATGAAAGAATAATAATAATCATTGCACGTTTTCATTTCTTGTCCAACAATTCATACCAGAGAAAACCACGTCGGGGGAAAAAAAAAGGCTGTTTTTTATTTAGTGTTTTGCTATATTCTTTATTCTTTCTCACCTTTTTATTCCCCTCAGGAGATCATATACAAAAGATCGGATATATAAATCTCCATTTCTTATTTTTTAAAAAAAAAAAGGATAAAATTATTTTAAAGGAAACCTTTTGGAAGAAAAAAAAACAAACAAAAAAAAACATCTGTTTTTTTTTTTTTTGGGATCCTTTAAAAAAAAAAAGGAAAAATTCCTCAGAAATATTCTTCAAAAACCAGGATACCAAAACACCCCAAAAAAACAAAAAAGCACAAAAAAAAACAAACTTATTTTTTGTACAAATCTATTAGAAAAATTTCCAACAATTTAAAAAATATATATATATATATTCAAATTTAGTGGATAAAATCCAGTAAAAAAAAAAATTATTTTCCCAAAAAATCTAAACTTGCCCTCCCTAAGCTAAAAAAAACAAACTATTTTTATTATCAGGCTTACAGCAATTATTATTATTATTATTACTATTATTATTATTACTGTTAGTAGTAGTAGTAATAATAATAATAATATTAAATCACTTTGTCATCATTCTTACCAAACAGTTTGGAACCAAAAAGAGTCCTGGCAAACTCTTTTTGGAAATTCAGAAGTCTTGCAACTATTCATCCAGGATAAATCGAAAAAGACTTCCAATAAACTCGAAGCCTTGTCATCACCAAAAACAGATAATTACACAATATTATACAATGACACACATTCATGCACACATATATAGATGATTTTCAGCACTTATATATATATATATCTATATATATATTAAAAAAAAAAACCTTTGTATGTAAATAATATATTTAAAAATCTATCTCCCTTTGTGTGTGTATAGATATATATATATAGATATATATATATATATATCTGTGTGAAAGTTTGTATGAATATATAAAATATCTAAAAAAAAAAAAAAAGATCTCCTGCCCTCTTTCTGGTTCATAAATATTTTTTATGCCTGTCTATTTATAAAAGAAAATAAGAATTTAAGACAGAAAAATTGAATATTACACTTAAAAAAAAAAACAAAAAACAAAAAAAAACAACAAAAAAAACAAAACAAAGAGGATTTACCATTTATTTGATTATTTGAAAAATATATTTTTATCAACCACAAAAAAAGGAAATATTTCTACGAAGGATTGAGTTGTTTTTTTTTTTCAAAAAAGAGTGAAAAAAATATACCAATCTTTGGTCTTGTCATCTGGTGTGTGAGATTTTCAGTGCGAGAACAAACAATATTTATAAAAAAGAAAAAAAGAAAAATATATATATATATCTACCCCTCCCTCTCTTTCTATATATATATATCTATCTATATATATATCTATATATACTTACATGTATGTATATAATATATATGAAATATTTTAATATACATTACTCGCGCAGTCCTTCCTACAACCAACCCATCATCTCAGTTCTTTTACACGTGTAAAATAGACAAAAATATTTACACAAGGATCTTACACAGTCTTCACACATTTAAATATATTTCCTCATATATATATATATATATAAAATCCTTATATATATATATATATATATATATATATATTTATATATATATTTATATATATATATAAAATCATAATTATTACCTCCTTATTAAGTAGAAATATAAAAAAAATATATTCATCATGAGCATCGCACAATTATTACAAGCTGCAGAATTCTTGGAAAGGAAAGACCGTGGTACGTATTATTATTTAATTATTTATTTTTACGCATACACACACAGATTCATATATTGATATATATATATATATATATATATATATATATAGATATATAGATAGATAGATAGATAGAGGTATGTGTTTTTTTGCCATTGAAACGTTGTAGAATGTGTCATACGTGTATGATTTAACTACCTATCGTCGTTGACATGCATATGTAAATATATTATGTTGAAAACTGCGAAAATTTCGTATATATTGGAAGGATCGAGAATAATAGGTGTATTTATAAAGACAGAACCATAGAAAAATAGTTGAAAATGAAGAAGACCATGGGTCACTTCATTTATTTTCAAGTTTTATCGACAATCACAACTTGATTTAGTTTTTCTCTTTCCTAAATGAAAAAAATGCCCATGCTTTTTAAAATTAAAAAAAAAAACAAACTTGACACTTATTTTTATAAATTTATCTAACCTTTTTTAAACTTGCCTATTTAATTTTTTTTTTCTATTTAATTTTTTTTCTTTCTTTATTATCATATCGATTGTCAGTATTTATTTTTTTATTTTTTTGACAGACCGTAAAAAAAGTAAAAAAAAAACAAAAAGTCCTCTCCACCAAAAAGACGTAAGAAGCACGTGTTTTTCGGGCGTGTATCATTCAGTCAGTCAGTCAGTCAGTCAAACCAAAAGAGATTCATTGACTTTTCAGGATAGAAACGTCAATAAATAAAATAAAAGTACTCTCCCACAATAATTTCAATAGGATTTACTATATATATATATATATATAAAAAGATAAAAACTTAAATTTAAAAAAAAAAAAGTTGACATAGAAACAAACACGCCCTTGACTAAAAAAAAAAAAACAAAAATAAAATAAAACAATAATTTAAATTATTTGTTTTTGTTGATCTCTAATCGAAAGTCAATTCTCTTAATTCCGAATTAAAATAATTAATCTACAATTGAAAACTGAAAAGTATTTCTTTATTTAATTTCAGTACGTGGTTTTTTTTTTTGTTTTTTTTTACTTGAATGACGAAAAAGATTGATCATTGATGAAATGAAAAGTAAAACGATTATGATTCTATAAGTTTTTCTGAATGCAAATTCCTATCTGATTGTGATCTTTATCTGGGTATAATTCTAAAATACTTTTAAAAATATCTTTAATTTTAATCTGGGATGAACCAGCTGATAATAATAAGTAAGAAGAAAAACTCCAACATGTCATGAAGCAGGCCATGTTGCCAACCCAAATGAAGCAACGAAAAACAAAAAAGAAGGTTTCTGTTTGGAAATTAAAAAAAAAACTTACTTTCACTTAGTCACCTTTTTTTTCTTTTTTTTTTAAAGAAAAACAAACTTATCAATCTAAACAATATCCACCAATAATCAGTCCTATTATTATTTTTTAAAGCATTAATTGTTCTGAAGCATTTATTTTCTAAAATTAATAAAACTAGTGCAAAAAAAAAAAAAATGTATGAGCAGCGCGTTTCATTTAGTCGTCATATTTGTCTTTAAAACGTGGGGGATCAGTTTTTAATTGAGTTTATGTAATAAAGTGAACCCTTACTTTTGGTCCACTTTTTATAGTTTCTATATAAAAACAGTACATCTCATTCTCATTTATAAAGATGAATTTTATTTTAAATTTCATACGGTAGATCTTAAATGATATGTAAGTTTTATTGAGTACTTTAAATTGATTATTTTTTACATTATTTTACTAAATTTAATTTACCTGTAGTGATTTTTTTTAATTATTCAGACTGTAAACACATATTGTTAAATGTTACTCGAATTGACAGAGAGAGGAATTAAATGTTAAAACTGTAAAGATGGCCCAAATTTCCACATATTTTTCATGGTTAAAAAAAATAAAAAATGAACTTTTAGAGAGCAATAAACAGCTGAAAAGTGCTTTGAACAACAAAACGTTAACAAATTGAAAATTATAAGATATAAAGAAAAGTTTATTTAAAATGCAACAATGGTGTTTTTAGTTTTAATAGCAGGGAAAAAGTGTATTTTTCTTGTTATTTACACTACATGTTGGTATTTCAAAATGAAATTATCACTTTTGGTATTAAAAAACTTCTAGTTGCTTTTTTTAAGTAACTGTAATGTGTATTAAGAAACTTTTTTATTGGATTTTGTTTTGTTAGACAAAGATTTTGGGGATTTTTAAATTATGGCCACTTTTTTTTAAGTATGATTTTCTCTGTGTGAAGAATGTGTATTTTAAATGTGGGTCTTACTTGTGGATGTGCTTGCTTCTGTGTGTGTGTGTGTGTATGTGTGCTTGCTGGTGTACGTGTATTTTGTTGTGTGCGTGTGTGTTTGCACGTGTGCTTTGCTTGAGTGTGACTATGTGTGCTTGCCTTGCCTTGTATGTGAGTGAGTGAAACCGACATGTCAAGTTTTGACAATTCAACAACAAACAACGTGGCTGACCTGACTCGCTTCTACTTCACCCTCCCTCACTCTCTTTACTTACTTACTTACTAGCTGTTATTTTGCACTACAACGAATAATAATAACATGTGAATATGATGGCTGCTGGTTGGTGCATCATGACCAACTGGTAGTTGCTGATTATCTATCTATCTAGAGAAAGACAGATAAAAATTATAATAAATAACTGTCAGTTTCATTTTCCTGAGTCATCAAATGCAAATAAAATGACAATAATTCGAATAAACACTAAAATTACTTAATGTCAGTTTATGAATTTAAAAAAATACTGTTTTTAGTGATAGACGTCTTCGTCTAACTATTAGTTCTGCCTTGTATTCTGTTTAAATATTTATTTAAAGTTCTTGTAAAATCTGTTATAGATATCGGGTTCTTTTTACACTTCTGATACCCACTCTTATTTATTTTTATTTTTCTTGCTTATGTTCCATTCTCCTGAAGAAGAGGCCATGACATGTGGATTAGAAAGATTCATAAGTAAAAAGACTGAAAAGTGCACTTCGATTGATGAAAGACTAGTAAAAAAGAAAGAAAGAAAGCATTGATTAGCTCGAAAGATTATACGGTGATATGTAGGTGGGCCTTAGAAGAGAATGAAAAAAAAAATCAAAATAATAAAATAAAATCAGATTGCATAAAAAACGGGAGAAATGAAAGACAATAATTTTTGTTGTTTAAAAAAAAGCGCGAGAGGGAAAGTTCAGTTAGAATAACGCAAGAAAAGAAAGAAAGAATGAGGGGAAAAGGAAGGAAAGAAAGAAAGAATGAATGAGGGGGGAAAAGAAAAGAAATAAAGAAATGAGTTGAGGGAGATCCAGTTAAGAAAACCTTGATGGCGAATGTCACGAGGGATAAAAAGACGAATATGCAAATTGCAGCATGGCTAATGGCAAAGAAAGTAAAATGTTTATTCTCCTCGCCTTTAAATAATAATAATAAAAACTTTATTTAAATTTTCTTTCTCTTTCCTTTGGTTAAGAAGAAATAAAAAGGAAATAAAAACGTTTTTGTTTTGTTAAAAAAAAAAAAAAAAATCAAATCAAATCAATTCCATATGGCACATTAGGTTGGTTTTCCAAAAAAGTTTTATTATAATATTTTACCTTCGCTATTCTTATTATTGCATTCAGCCTGGGACGGTTTCCCCGTGGCCTAAACAAACCAGTCAGTCTTAGAATTCTTCATGCAGCGAAGAAATAATAATAATAATAATAAGTACAACAAAAACAGCACATGGCACTGACTTCTTGCTTTTTCTGTCTGTAGAATTAATTGACTAGTAGTAATGCTTTTTCAACTGAAAGCCTCATCACGAGCATTTTACAGATTTACAATCATACAAATTATATATTGCTGTAATTTGTCAAAATATTAAAATCTTAATTATTATGTATGAAATTTGCTTTATTAATAAAAAAAGAACCCCAAAAAAACCTTTGTTTTCATAAAAAAAAAAATCTCTTGGTTTGTGTGTTTTTTTACGACACAACTGACGGTTTAATCGAGGGATTAAGAAAGATTTTGTTGTTTGCCCCTTTTTTAAGATTTCGGATCTTTTCGTCTTTCTTTTTTAAAAAACAAAGATTAAGAGAAACTAGTTGAATACACAGAAAATTAGACATCAACTATTAAACCATTAAAAAATGAAGTTGACATTTTGTTTTGAAGTTATTGAGTTTTTTTGGCGGATATGACTCGACACTTTTTTTTTATTTCTGTGAAGAGTTTTAGCTTTTTTTTTCTACAAATATTTTTTTAAGTTCTGCTTTAAAAAAATGATTGCTTCTCGTTATCTCTCTTTATTCCCTATTTTCCTTTCTTTTTTTTTTTTTTTTTTGCTTTTTTTTAAAAAAAAAAACCCCAGAGGCCGAACACGGGTATGCAGCACCTGCAACACATATTCCAGATGATATTACAAAAAGAAGAACAAAATCCAAGAAAACCCAGGGAAATCGGTAAGTTTAGAAATAAAAAAGGAGAACGAAAAAAAAAAAATATTATGTCTGATGATGATGTGTTTTTTAAACTTTTTACTTCTCTGTCTTGTACTTCCTCTTCTTCTTCTTGTCTTTTATAATCTGAGTCTCTTTTTTTTTTTAATGTATCTCTCTCTGTGTCTGTCTGTCTCTTTCCTTCTCTACCATGTGTTTACAACACGCTCCAGTAATTCCTTATTGTTCCTTCTATTTACATAGACTCCACCAAATTATCTAGGTCGGCTGTTTTCTTTCTCTCTTTCTTTCTTTCTCTATGTTTGGGTCATTTTTCTTTTTTTCTTTTCACTATCATCATTTAATGGGGAAAGCAAAAACAACAATAAAAGAAATGGGAAAAATATGATATTTCATTTAGTAAAAAGAAAACGTATTTTGACTTCATATACACTCACTCTGTCTATCTCTCTCTCTCTCTCACTTACCCCCCCCCGTCTCTAGTTGTGTGTAGTGCATTTCACTCACTGAGTGGTTTGTCTTTTTTAATCATCTAAGAAGGGTTTAAATATAAAAATTATGAAATGTATATTTCCGCATTTCTATTTATTCAATAATCTCGAATGATTACGGTTAATTTTTTCAGCGGATTTTTTTAAATTTTCAAGTTAACGCTGCTTCTTAATTTTATTATTTTGTCTCGTGAGGTCAGGGGTTAAAAAAAATTATCCACTTCTGGATAAGGGAGATGGAATTATTATTGACTGTATTTTAAAGTTCTCTTCTGAGAGTCAAGTTTCAAGAAATAAATGCTTCGTCTCGATTTTTCTTGTTTTTTTTCTTCTTTTTTTAAAGAAAACTCCAAAACAAAAATGACGTTTCATGTTTTTAAAATTTGACAACTGAAACTCGTCCAATGCCTTCTGTTTGAAAAAGTCCCGAACCTCCCGTTTTATAACGATATCTATTTCGAAATACCACACCACCACCACCACCACCATATCGATGATGACGATGATGATGAAAACCATCATCATCATCGACATAATAATCGTCATTATCCTTACCAACGTCATGTGATTAGGGATTGGATATTGGAAGAAAGAGAAGCTGTCGCTTAATCCGACTCTGAAGCAACAGCTGATTTCATTTGTTCTTTACGATCCCCACTCTTTTCTTTCGTTTCTTTCTTTCTTTCCTTTCTTTCTTTCTTCTTCTTCCCCCCCCCATTCATGTCGTACGTGCCTGCCTGCAAGACTGTCACGCACGCACGCACACATGCATATATATATATATATATATATATATATATATATATATTAGGGTACGATCTGTAAATTGTCGTCTAAGATGAAAATAACACAATCATCTCATTTTAACATATATTTACCAAAATTACACAAAATATCTTGAAACAATAAAGAGTAAATTTATTCAATAAAATCGCCATTGGTACCACAGCGACGAGTTTGGAATCTCTTGCAACTCTTCTGGACGGTTTCCTTCTTTAAGTTGGTTAATGCTACCATAGTCCTTTCCTTTAGTTCGTCTTCGGTATTATGCAATTTTGTTGGTCTCTCTCTCAACTGGGCCCCCTACATAATAATTAAGGCGGAGGTTACACTCTGGGGAGTTAGGTGTCCAGATGTAAGAAGAGGTGATGTGGTCGCACAAATAATCTGACAGGGTTCGTCTGCTTGTGTGGCATGGTGCAGAGTCCTGTTGCTAGACATAAAGTCTTCCAACAGCCCTCCCCTCAACTCGAACCAGGGTAGCACTACTTCCTCAAAGCACTTGATGTAGGGCTCTGTGTTGCTGTAGAGTTTTAGGCTTCGTGGGAAGATAAATGGAGGCATAAGGTCATCATCCCTAGTGATCACTCCAAACACTATGATGTTGACTGCATATATATCATCCAACTCTTTCCGAATCCTTTACAATGTCCTCAGATTGACAGCCAAACACTCTTGAATGTTCCTATTGAAGCTACCGGCGCGAATGCCAAGCAGTATGGCATGCCGTTTCAGAATTTCTGGCGGAGTGAATTGCGTCATTGTGCTCTTTCTCTCGTGGACGGTGCCCAACTGACCCCATGATAATGTGAGCGGTATTTAAAAAAAAAAAAAAAAGTATCCTGGCGACAATTTACCCATCGCAGTTTTTGTATATGACTTTTTTTCTTCTTCTTCTCAGTGGTGATCCACACAACCCACGTTGTAGAAAAGGAAAATCATTTTGTGAGTTGGCCCAGTTAATTGCGTGTGTGCTTCGGGTAATGCTTGTGTCATGAGTTGCTCATGATGACACAATCAACACGTGGGTCGACTCTGCGTACACGCACACGCACGCGCGCACACGCACACGCACACAGAGAGAAAGAGAAAGAAAGGTGGGGAGTGGGGAGATGGATTTTACTGTCTCGTGTGGTTTTACAATAGTACGTTGTATGCAGGGTGTATATACACCGGACATACTATTTATACTGGGCTTCTCTTATAATCAGATACGTCTTAGGCTCACAGAGAGTTTATTGGCATATTGAGATAAAAACTAACGCACGCACACGTAAATTTATTTAGTGTTCTAGGTAGACTATTATCCATAATTCCGCAAGGGTGACTGCTCATTGATGTATGACTGTCAATCTTATCGACAATAGTGTTACAGTGTGTGTAAATACCCAACTAGGGAACCGTGAGTTTGTGTGTACTTAATCTTGGATGTGTAGTAAAGGTGCATTCTGGGTGTGTGTGTGTGTGTGTGATTTCAAAGCACGGCCGGCGGTTCCTAGTGGTGGTTGGTGTGTACTGTGGTGTAATATAGACACACACATGTCTGTTCAGATGAAATACTTACACAGTATATACTCAAGTGTACGTTTCATCACGTATAGTGCGCACACTCCTTTTAACTGTGAACCGCTTAAGCCGTCGTCTACCCTGGCGCGTCAATACGGACTGTTCTCCTTTATTGCAACATGTGATTATTAATGCCAAACAGTAACACGTGGTTCATTCCACCCCCTCTTCCACATTCTCCCCCCTCTCTCTCCTGTTTTTTTTTTTTTTTAAGTGACATACACTGGTACTATGTATTGTTCATACGTGGCATACACTTGTGATGGCTTTTTACTCGCTTTATCTCTAGATGACATGTCTGAACAATGTGCTCAGCAAATGGTGTGCTGATTCTTTTGAAGACCTGCCAATGGGGACATGACGCACTGGCAAGGAGGGACACAATAAAAAAACAAAAATACCTGCCCATCTTACAGGCTGTGTAAATTACATTTATGTAGGCGTTAGATAATTTCAATTTATTATTATTATTATTATTTAAAAAAACAAACAAACTTACTGTCACATGTCTATTTTGAAAAGTTATCTCATTTTTTTTGTGTACGACATTAATCCTCTTTAGGGACCTGGAGGCTTAACTTAAGAAGAGCGCACTTTTGTTTTTTTTTCTTTTAGATGTGTGTGAAAAAGTATTTTTTGTGAATGTTTTCGTAATAATGTGTACGATTTAATAAGGCAGTTGGAAATGGACGCATTTAAATGCAGTTAGAGATGAAATTGAAATGGATGGGTGCGTACCCGTCAATTTTGATGATTTGCTTGTGTAGACGACATACAATGTACGACGTCCACATGACAAGCAATTTTCTTGTTGGGTTTGAATTTCCCGACTCTTGTATTTATACACACCTTTTTTTTTCTTTTTTCTTTTTCAAGCGTCAATGTTTTTTTACACGTTGCACTTGATTCCCGTCATTTGAAATCAGTTATTGGTCGGTCCACTTGTTAACCATCGCATTGTTACTAACCATTCACTTCGAATTTTTCTTTTTCAAAAGTTAGCCACATATTTTTGATATTATTGAACAAATCCTTATTTTTACATAATTAGTTGGTTAAAATATTTTATTTTGTTTTATTTTAACACTATCATTTGGGTTTCGTTATCATTTGTCGACTTCTTTTTTTACTTGTGTGTGTGTGTGTGTGTGTTGTTTTTTTTTTTTTATCAAGAACGGTGAATTATGACTGAAATGTAAATTAAAGCCACTTTATATTGTTAGAGAGGTAAAAAAATACGAATCTAGCTCAAGTTATCGTATATCGATAGCTTGTTAACATCAATATACATAAATAAACATGCAAAGCTCACATTGAGGTATGACTGTCTTTTTTACACTTGTTTAGAATTATTGTGTCTTAATAATAATAATAATTATTGTTTTTATGTCCTTTTTTTGTGGAAAACGTGTGTAAAAAATCATTTATTGGTTTTTCTTACACTCTTCATCGTTTTTACTTTTTCTATGATGTCGGTGACTTATTGATTAAACCCATTTCTATTTACACAGGTGGGGTTGCTTGTTGTACGCATCCCTACGACACAGGCTGATAATGGGCCTTCCCTTAATGAACCTTCTAAACGTCCTCTAGTCTCTAACTTTGGTTCATTTTTTATTTCTTGTGTGTGTGTTTTCATAAGTGAAAGCGATAAACTCGTGGTTAGCATTTATAATCCATTGCAGACGAAATGCATATGTCTCTCTAAAAATATTGTCTTCTTGTGTGTGCATTTGTGATTTTTTTGTGTATCTTTGATGATATCTGATATTTACTTATTAATTTAAAACAAATATCTTTGAATGTCATAAGTCAGAAATTTTGAAATTCACTTTTGACCTCTGTAGCTGTGAAAGAGCCAATCATTTTTAAAGACTCGAACCTGGTGAATGTTACAAATGAAGAATAACGATTTTTATGATCTACCTGCTAAGATTTGTAAAGCATAGCTCCTTTGGATTTTACTAGTATGTATTTTTCAAGTGATCACAGCGTCTATCATGCAGGCAGAGGGACTATTTTAGTGCAATGCTGACGTTTTACTCTTTTTCTTGTTTTTCTTGTGTCTATAAGAATCAATGAAACTGTAGTGTAAAAATCTCATAAGCCATTGAAAATGATTTCTTTCTTTCTCCCTAAGTAACGTAGTCAATCTCCCTGTGTCTGTCTGTACCCTAAATACTTAAGAACCTGGGAACCATTTGAATTGAGCAGATTTTACAAGTACATCGATAGACATTTACCAGACGCTAACTTTAGTGGGCCGTTAAAATAATAAAATAAAATAAAAAAAAAACCCCAGAAACTGTTAAAAAGGCGGCCGGTGTCTCCGAGCTGAGCCACAACCAAGTTGGCCGACCGACCAGCCATCGAGCCATCCAGGCTCAGGCAGTCAGTCGGCCTGTCTGCCCAGTTCCAGGCAGCAGTCAGCTAAAAGTCTAACATCGTATTTAACGTTGCAGTACATAACACAAGAAGGAGAAGAAGGAGACCAAAAAGTAGCATATGTACTACTTTACTTCTATGTACAATGCCAGTGTGTAATGTACTGATAAGAAGAAGAAGCGAGAGTTTGGCTGGTTGATTTCTCTCTTTAACCCTCCCTGTCTCTTATCCAGGCTCCCTCCTTCTCGTGCTCCCTCCCGGCTACTTACTGGTTTAGAACCAGCCATTCATTATTATTATTATTATTATTATTCCCAACTTTGATTTTTACTTTTTTTTTATAACTATTTTTGCCCTTTGCCAAAAATATTACTTACTTTCTCTACTTTTTACGTTTTCTCATTGATGGTTTTTTTCCTGACCGTTGCTTACTTACTTGGTTCGTCTTCTTCTTAGAGGAGGAAATGAACTTCAGGTGCACGGTTCGATTCACATTCATTTATTGCTTCAATGAAGAACTGCTGAAGGAAAGCTTTTTTTTTTATTTCAATTTTTGGAATTAATAAAAAATGCCAAAGTTGTCTTTGCAGGTACCTTGTTTTTGTTTTTTTGGTAAATTCACAATCATATTTTCTATGTCTACAATGTTACAATGTAAATAATTTAAAAAACCTCTGTCCCTCTCCTCCGTCTTTTTGCGTTACCGTTTGTCTCTTTCTCTATGGGACCATTTCCATGGCGTTGTTGAGTTGCAGGTTCGATTTTCAATCAAATTGACTTCTATCCTTTTTTTTTTATTATTTTGAATCATTTTTATTAGATATTGATTTAAAAAATTATTTCAAAGGTAAATCTAGTTTTTAAAAGTGGTTTTCATTCCAGGTATATTTGGCCTCATCTACGTTTTCTGGCTGTTTAAACTGTATGCAAAAGTTTCCAGCGCCCTCCGTTTTGAACACTTGAGGGAACCAAACAGTAATAGTCAGAAAAAATATTATATGGTTAGAGAGACACATGGCAAATGAATTGATAGTTAGATAGTTACTATCGGGACATTATTTAAGCATTTTTTTTTTAACTAAAAAGAAACGAACAGTTTCTTTTTTAGTTTGTATCGCACGACCAAGAAGAGTGTGTGCATACATCGTGTGTGTGTGTGTGTACAACGTCGTTTAGTACTAGTGAACGATGGGTGTGGGTGATTATACGTGCGTGTGTATGTCTATGTGACTATTTTTTTCATCATGCAACGAAAAAAGCTAATAAAAGTGACCGAGGTTAGTCACTTATGGCCACTCAACAAAAAAAAAAAAAAGAAAAGATCACGTGTCTTATTTGATTTTTTTCTCTCTCTTTGTTGCAAGTAACAACAAACAAAAATATTATCATTGTTCCATTCAGTCTTTCTCTCTACTAATTTTAGGCCTTCTTTGGTATTGTAAATGTTTTTTTTTCTTTTTTCTAATGTTGATGAAAAGAAAATATTAAATTTAAACTTGTTTATTGTTTAAACTCAATTATTACAGTATTTTAAATAAAATAATTTCAATTTACAACATTTTTTATATGAAGCCTTAGCTCTCAAACCTCGACTGAATCATGAATCTTTTATTTTAAAATGCATTTATTTTTATTGGCTTTACACCTTCGAAGTAAAAATTGATTTGGGAATGCATTGAACTTTCATTGTTTTTCATTTTTTTTTTTTAATCAAAATTATCTATACGAATAAAATTTAGTTTAATTTTTATTTGCGTGGGAAGGCTAGTAAATACAAAAACTAAGTAAGTACTAATCAATCAGTGTTGGTAGGCTTTGAAATTTTGGTAATTATTTCCCTTTTTATAATACAACTGATTGCTAACTACAAAAAAAAAAAGGCATGATTTAGAAAAAATACATTCACCAAATCAGAAAAGTCGCCTAAAAACTTGGAGAGTGTATGTAATTGTAAAATGAATAAAAAAAAAAAAAAAGGTAATGAGAGAGAGAGAGAGAGAGGCTTCCATAAAAGTTTTGCTTTCTTAACTTTCATTATTATATTGTCAGTGTAAAAGACTTATGTTTGTTAGTGTGATCAAAGAAAAAACTTAACGGAGCTACTTTAAAAAATTTAAAACTGAAAAAAGTAAATCGACCGAAATTTTGCAAATTATTCAAAGTCAGACAATGTTCGAAAATATAAAAATCATATCCGTAACTTCAGTTCATGTTGTCATTTATGGTCAACTCGTCAAAACACTCATCATGACGTTTTTGAATTGACAATAATTGTCACATAGTGTGACAATGATGATGAAAAAAAAAGTCGTCTTCAGGAGCGATTCTTTACCCAAGGGTTGGAGTTTCAAAGCGCGTGTCACTTTGGAAAGAAAGAGATGTCTATTTCTAGGACAGTACCTCTCTAAATGCATTTAAAAAGAAAATCAAAAACTTCCCTGATGTCTACGGTTATCACTGAAATGCCCTAAACATTCTCTTCGGACAGTCCACCTCATTAAATAGGCTGTGAGTCCACTGTTGTGTAGAGAGAGTCGGCAATAAATAATAATTAATAATTGCTCATGTGTAGCATTTAAAATGCACATGTTGTTGTCAGTGATTCCAACACATTTTCACATTCAGTCGTAAAATTGTTAATTTTTATTTTTTATTTTTGCTTCTTAGTTGTTGTTTATCATAACGAATATTCGACTTTCTTTGATAGCATGAAAAAAATAATCTCTCTGGCCTTCACAGTTGAAATCTGATACAAGTTGCAAGCTTTTTTTAGTTAGCCCGTTTCAGATTTTGTTTTTTCCTAAAATAAATTAAATTAACTAGCACCGATCACATGTTTAACTTTCACATTGTACTGGAATTGGATATATAGTTTATTTATTTAAATCAAAATAGAATTTGAAAAGATGGATAATTTAATGGTTAAATCAAAAACCTTGAGCAATAAAACCTTACTTGCACTCAGCATTTGTGTCTCTGTCGAAGTATTGGATATTGAATTGTAGAAATAACTATTATTTCATTGATTTTTGAAATAATCACTTTTATAATGTTATCCATCAGCAAGTGTTTCTCCATGCACGTCATTTAAATAAATATGTTTACGTTTCATTGATCAAGAAGAGAATCAGGGACATTTGATAGCTCATTTAGTAAACACGTTTCAAGACGTTGTGCATATAATTCGAGTTCAAGTTTGCAAGTAAATTATTCAAATACTGGATTACCGAGTTAATTCTTGACTTGAGCACAGGTGAACTTCAGAACCCACTTTTTACTGCCTCTTTCTTTATTAATGCCCCCCAAAAGCGGCCGGGAGCCTGCACATGTGATGGCCCCTTTTTTTAATTTTTTATTTTTTTAAACTCATATCATTCTCACCACGCTTTATTGTTTTAGGGCAATAAAATACTTCCCTGCATTTGGTGGCTGTTGGGGGGGGGGGGATTGGATAGCAATGCCACTCAGCCTGATTTGCTCACCTGACGATAAAAGACTTCCGTTTTTGTTTTGTAATTTTTTGTTTGTTTCAGAAAGAGTCATGACATTTATTAACAAAAAAAAAAAAAAAACTATTTATGAAATAAACAATATGTAAAATATCGAAAAACTATCTGGCTTTCCTGTTCATTACTACACAGGAATATTTGAAATTTTTATTTTCTTTTAAAATTGTCGATTTTTGTTTTGTTTCATTTTTACACAAAAGTATTCTTTTCTTCGTGTATTTAAAAAATATCATTCACTAAGTTTCAATTTCTACTTTCTTTGCTATGCAAAGCTTGATTTACTTTTAAATGAAGCATTATTCCAAGATAGAAAATAAAAATAATACTTATTTTGCAGCAAAATAATCTAAAAATAAAAATATATATTAAAAAAAAAAAAAAAGCAACAACTCAATCTTTAGTTGAGTGACCTGACCGTATTTTCGAAACCTTTCTAAAGTCTGCCATACAAACAACAACAACAACAGGCAATGCATCATCATCAGCAAATATGCAGCTGAATGAAAAACAACAAGAAAAAACCCTCTCAAATTAAATTGACCGTCACACTTTTTGCAGATGTGACCTCTGCCCTTTATTTGTAAACCTATTACGGTTCGGATTATTATTATTAACTAACCGCCTTTCTGTCAGTTTTTACGTATAGACAACGATTTTGTGTATACGTAAAGACGGTTATTAAGATGTTCAGCTTCCATTTGGGGCGGATGTGGTTTTGCGCACGCGCAAAGGAGTACATTGCACATGGTACCAACTCAGCTATGTGCATGGAGAGAGAGAGAGAGACAGTGAGAGATGTAGTTGTTTTTCCAATTATTATGAAGGTGTGCATATATTGAGATTTTCTTTTGTGAAAGATTTTTTTTTACAAAATATTAAGTAAATAAACATGTTGACAGCAACAGAATATCTTTATTGTGCATTATGAATATGACTGTACTGTTTCCTCTATTGTAGAACAATCAGTTCATCCCTATTCCACACACACACACACACACACACACACACACACACACTCTCTCTCTCTCTCTCCACACACACGTGTGTGTGTGTGTGGAGAGAGAGGGATAGGGATACACACGTGTGTAGTGCTTGAGTCATATACATTCTAAGTATAAATATGTAAAAAGATTGGATTGGTGTATATATATATATATATATATATATATATATATATATATAGTGTATTTTCATATTAGATATTTGTGTAGTATGTAAATTGTGCAAATACACATACATGACCATACTCAGAGAGTGGGTGTTTACTGTATGTAATCACACAGCTATATGTACATATTAGGCCTAGTATTTATGTTTGTATAGAACAATCTATTTCTGTTTATGTGTCAAGTTAAAGAAGGATTGTAATTTTCTGCGTTATCTTTGTTTACATGTGAAGATTTATTTCCTTTCATCTCTAAATATGTACATTGGTGAATATAGATAGTAGCTAAATATATGATTTGTGACTATCATACGTATATATATACTAGCAGTATAGCCCGGCATTGCTCGGGTGTAATGAAAACTTTTATAGATATATTATCAATTTTCTGCACTATTGAAATTTCTTCTGAATATCGTTTCTCATGTCTTTGTCTATGAGTGTATCAAATTTGATTAAAATCGGACCACTCCTTCTGTAACCCGATTTTTTCAATTATCGGTTTTCGATATTTATCAGGGGTACCTCGACACAAAACCTAGCTAAGAACACTTGCAGACGCTTATAGTACAACTGTGTAAATTTTCAAGAAAATCGGTTCAGCCGT